>JAQQAC010015530.1:8166099-8288799 GCA_029783875.1 Phataginus tricuspis | reverse complement strand
ATCACTTGCCCGGCACAGGCTGGCACTGGAGGTGTCCAGTGGATGGGCGGGGATCCTGCGGTAACCATGGGGATAGAATTCCTTGTATCTTCATTGCTGGGGCTCCTGACCTGAATGTCAGTCTAATGGTGTTTTGATCCAGGAAAGATGGGTCCTTTGTCAGCTCCACTACCAACCTGTAGATGGAGGGTGGGCTCATACTTAACTTCTGACTGGCTTCTCTCTCTTTCTTGTAAAGTTTTAAGAATTACTAGTAATCGTTAGCAGGTACGTGCTTTTGGAGTGTCTACGGCAGTCACCGTGTATGTCGCCTAAGGGTATCGCTGCTTTTCGGTCTGTACCTGCTCTGGGAGACGTGATGCCGAGCCCGGGTAACCTCAGCCAGGAGGCACATGGGAGCGTTTCCACAGAAACGTTTATGTCCCTCTTCTGTACTGCGTGATCCGTTGTGAGGTCACAAGTGCCTAGTCTTATTCAGAACCACACTGAAAATATTTAAGAGAGAAAAGATAATTGTTTCAATTTTCAGGTGGTAAAAATACAACACCGCGAAAAATAGCAGTACCAGAGATTTGTCACGTAAAGATGGGATATAAGTCACTACTTGAGGGCTGTGTACTAAAAATGTTTCTTTCATAGGCTGGTGCAGCATGATAGAGCTGAACTTCAAAGATGCCTTCGATTCCTTTGAGAGGCTGAAAAACGAGTCCAGGTGGTCCCAGTGCTATTATGCCTACTTAACTGCAGGTGAGTAGAGCGGCCCCACCTTGCGTGGGCTCACATGCCTTGGCAGGAGGACGCAGAGGGTTCTTCCTCGGTTTGCCCAGCATGTCAGTGTTTTTTGCTACCAGTAAAGAGCCGCATAGGGTGTCCCCGACGCAGCCGACGCGGCCCTTCCGTATAGGCGCCGTGCCCATCGCCCAGAGCTCCGCTTGGGCTGCTTTGGTCACATGCTCGGTCTTGGAAATGCTTATTGCGACATTCTCCCTGTTTCCGTGCATTTTGCATGAAGCAGCTTCAGCCTACCCTCACCCTTAAGCCTTTACTTTCTGTACTATATTCTTCTTAGGAATTGAAATAATTTTTAGGAATTTAACATGTCTTTTTAATGGTGTTAATATCTCTATTGAGGTTTTTAGTTGCCCTGGCTACAAACTTGCATAGATTTTGAGCATTGGCTCCAACCTTGTTTTGCCTATTAACACCAATGATGTGGCTTCGCAGAACACAAGATATTGCAACTCTGCATATCATTACTGCTGAAACACCTGTCACTTCCGATATTCAAGGGTGCGCATTGCCTTCTTGCCCTTGGTATGAAGCGTAAGGACATGCTGCCACCTGGTGGGAAAAAGGGCCAACTGCGCCGAGCCCTGTAAAATGCCTCTGTGATGTAAGACTGTACTGGCCGGAACTGTACACTTTCTGCCACTAGTGATCAAGTCTTCTTATACAGCCATATAAGTGATTCTCTTATTTAAAACTCAAGATTAATCCAGACATTATTTTAAGTATCTCCTTATTTGTCTGAATATTTGGATTTAACAGAACATCTCCTGACATTCCATTCCCTTAGCTGATCTATTTAAAAAAGGTAGAATTAACTGGCCAATATGTACATCCTAGATGTTCTAAAACTGCAGGCCATTCCGAATGAGTGTGAGATCCCTTAATACCCCTTATACTCCCTACTGCAGTCCCCCCAGGGCATCGGTTCTTGTTGGCTCTGTAGCTGATGTTTGAATAGGACTGTTTCCAGTATAGGTTAGCATACTGTGTCTCACGCTTTGTGTTGTTGGAAATCCCAGGATTATACCAGTCACTGGAGATGATAAAGCATGAAAGACTCTTATCTCTGCCTCCGCCAGGGGATTCTGTGCAAATGATAAGCATGAACAGCTGCACTGCAGGGTACATGGGGAAGGGACGACTCACTCCCACAGGCTACCAGAGCGGGCATCTCGTGCAAGCTGCCCTCTGAGTTGGCCCTGAGAGGTACCTGTCGGCAGGAAGAGCCGAGAGGATGGGCCTTCGGGGACCAGACGCTGCCACCGGGGGATTAGTTCCTTGTACTTTTTCTTTTAATTATGATAAAATATATGTAACAGAGAGTTACCATCTTAGCCATTTTTTAAGTGCATAGTTCAGAGACATTAAATACATTCCCATTGTTATGCAGCCATCACCACTTTTCTCCCGAACTTTATGACCCCCAAACCTGAAACTCTGTGCCCATTAAACCATCTCGCTCCATCCCACCTCTCCCCAGCCCCTCGCAACCACATTCTACTTTCTGTCTCTATAAATTTATTCTAGGTACCTTGTGGAATCATAGGGTATTTGTCTTTTGTGACTGGTTTATTTCACTCAGCATAATGTCTTCAAGGGTCACCCATGGGGTAGCAGGTGCCAGAATTCCATGCATTTTTAAGGTGAATAATATTCCATAATGGATGTAGAGCACATTTTGTTTATCCATTTATCTGTCAGTGGACATTTAGGTTGCTTCCACCTTTGGCTACCGTGAGTAATGCTGCACTGAAGTAGGATTACTGGATCTTATCTTTGTACTATTCTTGCAAATTTTCTGTAAGTTTGAAATTAGGTAAAAATTAAAAGTACCAAAAAAAGATTAGAATATCACTTATGGGGTAATGTAAAGTTAATGGAAGAGCTAAGCCTTCTAAGTTCCACTGAAATCTTCAATTTAGGATAAATTTGAGACGCTCATGCTTTCAAACATCTTTTAAAGCAACTGCCTGTAACTCCACAGTAAGGGAGTAAATGGTGGCTCTTCTCAGAAGCCGAGGTATTAGTGCTTTAGAAGTTCAAGTTTGGTTCAGAAACTGATAATGTTGCGGTTTATGACTTGGGTGAGCATGTGTGTGTATGCACATGCTCTTATGTGCTCACTCTTTTTAAAATTAAGGTGATTTCTGTAAAGATGTTATCAGTTATCTGAGGAAGACCACAAGCTAGAGGCAGCAGAAATTACTCTTTTTCATTGGTTTACTGTGTGACTGTTATTTAACTTTTAATGGCAAGCCTTTTAATTTTCCTGGACCTCCACATCTTCTGATCTGTAACATAGCAGGGGTGGTTTATAAAACACTCACTAAGCATCCTTCTGGGTTTGAAATGTTATAACTGCGGCTCATGAGGTCTTCGTGGATGGGTTCAGACCTGTGCATCCGGCAGGGCGCCTCCTGTCCTGGGCATGGGGTTGTCCCAGTGGAAATCTTCTGCCTTTCCTGTCACCTTAACGTCCTCAGTTTTCTCCAGGCCTTACCGCTTCTGCCGCTTTGGCTCTGCTGATAGACGTCCACCCTGTGATGTGCCCTGGCCCTATGCTCTGCTTGGCCAAGCCCCAGAAGGCAAGGATAGGACCACCTCGTTTGAGGAGTGCTTGAATAAAGGAGGAACTAGCAAATCAGTGGGCATTTCAACTGGGGGTTGAAAACTACATATGGCAGAGACAGCCGCTAATAAAGAATAATAGGAATGAGTGCAGAGCTGTGGGAACCAAGAGGACAGAAGTAATTGGCAGAGTGTCAACAGGGAGGAGGGACTGAGCTGAGCGTGAAGTCTGGAGAGGGGAGAGCACAGGTGGAGCAAAGGAAGTGTAGTGATCCCACGCTTTCCCCGGTTTCAGTAACAGCCAACCACGGCCCACAGCAGATGACCCTCCTCCTGATGTATTGTCAGAAGGTCACTTGTAGCCTGACCCTGGGTCACAGTGCCTGCGCCCTGCACCTCACCTCATCTCAGCACGTAGGTGCTTTATCATCTCACGTCATCACGAGCAAAGTGTACAGTAAGATATTTTGAGGGAGGCAGAGACCACATTCACATAACTTTATTGCAGTATATTGTTATAATTGTTTTATTATTAATCTGTTACTATGCCTAACTTACACATTAAACTTTATCATAGATACGTCTGCATAGGAGAAAGCATAGCATAGAGAGGGTGTGGTACTCTCTGTGGTTTTGGGCATCCACTGGGGGTCTGGGAATGTATCCCCTGCAGGTAAGGCATATCCGTACGATTAAGTCTTCCCCCAGGACTTGGGCAGGATGAAGCTAGTGTGCAGACTTTCAAAATTGTACCATCCTCCAAGGCGCAACTCCTAGCTTGTCAAAGCTTCTGTGATCTCTTCAAAGAGAAAGCGTCCCTTCTGTTTCTGCGCTTTTCCAAGAGCACTTTCCTCTTCTGAGCCCAGGCGTGTCCTCCTGCCACCGGGAAGCTCTCACGGTCGCTGTGGCCCCCCAGAGTTCTTTCCTACACTCCTTTTTATTCCATCTTCTGAGCATGTGGCCTCCGGTTAGCTATGCACTGTGATAACAGCTGGGGGTTCTATTGCGTGCAAGTCTGTCTCCCCAGCGAGAGCAGGCGGCCTTCCCATGTGGCCCCCACAAAGCTCTGGGATCCCAGGCACATGGGATGGAGTTGTTGAATGAACCAAATGGTGATGGCCAGGAAAGTGTAGTCCTTAGTGTGACAGTCTTTAAGTATGTTTGCTCCCATTTTCCCCTGGTAACATTTTCCAAATGTTAACAACCTGGGTATCTTTGCGGCATTTTCCCTCTAATACTTACGGGCTGCAACCATGGTTTCTTACAGTTTGCCAGGGAGCCACTGGTGATGTGGATGGGGCACAGATTGTCTTTAAAGAAGTGCAGAAACTCTTCAAAAGGAAAAACAATCAGATCGAACAGTTCTCAGTGAAAAAGGTATGTTAGAGTGTATTGATCTGGTGTAGTATTTATGATAGACATTTGCGACCAGCACGCCTTGGACAGGTGGTAGGAAATCACATTCCTAGCTGGTGACTGACTTGCCATGTACAATGCAGCGGCTGCTCTGGAGAGAATTTACTCCAGAGCTCATACGTCTGCTCTGGATGGAAAGTGCTTGTGGGCCACACATGGTGAAAGCAGCTGTCGTTTCTTTGAATGAGTAGTTTCTGTTGAGTGATTACAGACCCTGTGGACCTAGTGAGCGTACCTGGAGAGGGAAAGCATCTGTCTAAAGGGTTATCATTTCAGAAGAATGCAAATTGGCAGAACTTAGGCAAGAGATACAGACTCAATACAGTGAATGGGTCACATTTTGACCTGATAAAAACCAAAAATGTGAATGAAATTTACCAGTAGAAAGGCAGGCCCAGGACTGTAGGGACAAAAGTCACTAATGTATTCTACACTTTTAAGAATAAAATTTAGCTGAATTACTGTGGGTTGCAGACAACTTATCATACTCTGAATTTTCCATGATTTTAGTTGTACAAGTTTTTGTTGAATGAACATTTAGTGACTGTTGCTGTATAAACTAGAATGTAATGTGCAATGCCACTGAGAGCTGTGGGACTAAGTAGAAAAATTTAAAGTCCATAAAACTAAAAAGCATCCAGTGGTACATCCTCCATGTAAATCCATTAAGTAATTATTTGCCACCCAGCTTTTTATGAATTCCTTTCATTTAAACTGCAATGAATCTAGTTTCATCCCCAAGGTTTTAGAATATACCCAGTATCTTGATAGTAGATTGACTTGAATGATGCATGAAAGGCAGATCTACCAATATATTAAAAATTAGAAACCAGGAATTTTTTAGAGAGAGAGAAATTTTCACTTTGAGCTTTGTAAGAAGGGGTTGGTCACATCGAATATGAACTGTGCACTTTTAAATATCTCCGAAGTATATATTTTTTAACTTGGGTTTGTGTTTAAAAATACAGCCTGATCATTCTAAATGCTTGCAGGCAGAGCGATTTCGCAAGCAGGCCCCAACCCAAGTGCTCTGTGTGCTGGCGTCCATCGAAGTGCTGTACCTGTGGAAAGCCCTCCCAAACTGTTCCTTCCCCAACCTACAGAGGATGAGTCAAGGTAAAAAAAACAAAACAAAGCAAAAAAACTCATTGGCTTATTTCTGCAGTTTCTTGTTAATACTGTCTGACTCAGAGAGAACGAATCTGTCGTTCTTGGATAAATGGCGTAGTGATTAAGAAAATCTGGTCCCCCTGGTGCTGACCCTCGCATGGACAGGTGCACTGCCTCGGTAGCAGCCGGTGGCCAGGCACGCCGATGGTGAATGGTGTTCATCCTGTAGCCGCGGGACTGCTATCAGCATGCAGTTTTTTCCCCAGTGAAAGCCCTTTTCATACAGATTTGATTCACTTTCATTAAAATGCAGTTATTAAGTATACAGTTCAGCGAGTTTGACTCATGAATGCACCATGTCACCTGCCACCACATTCAAGGTGCAGAACATTTCCACCACTCCTGAAATCTTCCTGGTGTCCCTCAGCCGCTCCCCACCCCCAGGCAACCACTGTTCAGATTGCTGTCGCCAGCAATTACGTCTGCCTGTCCTTGAACTTCAAGTACATGGGGTCAGGCAGTGTGTACACTTCGGTGCTTGGCCTCCTCCACTCAGCATAACCTGCGAGATGGATCGGAGCTGTAGCTGCTTCAGAACACTTGTTACTTACCGAGTGACACTCATTGTATGAGGCTCTGTTCACACCCCAGTTTGTTCATTCTCCTGTTAATGGACATTTCGTTCATTTCTGGGTTTTCCGCTATATGAGGTAAAGACGCTACAAACGTAAGGGTGCTCGCCTTTTGTGTGGCCATTACATGCTCATTTCCCTTGGGAAAACATCTAGGAACATAACTAGAAACCTACATTTTTTATTCATATATCTAAAAAACCATAGGACATAGGTTATGGCAGTATAATCTGCACGAAGTCATTTTTAGTATAGCCGTAGGAAAAGTTCATGGGGAGAATAAACTAAACCTTTAAGTAAAATAAAGCTTTGTTGGTCGACAAATACTATAACATTTCTCCCAAAGGTTTCACGGCAGATATCTGAGTGACACTCCATGTAGTCTGGCCGGTCATTTAGTTGGCTGCGTGTGACGATGCAGGGCAGTGGGAAGGGAGCACAGTGGGGTCTTGCCCATTGTCTAAACCGAGACGCAGAGCAGGTAGGTGACTTGCCCGGCGCCTGTAGGAGTGAGTGTTATGCTGCTGTTGGGACAGAGCTTTAAGCTGCCCTGCACGTCTTCCCGGGAGCATGAGGACACTTAACTCCTGTCGCTACAAGTACAATTACAAATGAGCTGCTGTGTTACAATAAAAGCACAGACATCCCAAAAGATGGTTTTACAGAAAGTAATTACTGTTGGGAATGTATTTCCTATTCACATACATGCTGCCCTTTTTCAAAACAGGTTTCATATTAATATTTTGGACTTATTAAAAATAGCTTGTTAATCACCGAGGTCATTTGTCAGGTTTCGCTGCACTCACACTCGCTTTGGATCAAATATAGTCATCGAATCACATAATTTTATCACCAGACACCCTCGCAGTTTTGCTTATCGCCCCTGCCCCCAGAAGGTCGATCCTCAATGGGCAAAACTTGTGTCAGTGTTGATATTCCAGGGATGGAAGTAGTGCGATGCCAGAAGAAGCCGGGTGCAGAGTTCCTGCACCTGGAGCAGGCGTGACTCTGTGACCTCCTGAGGGACGGCCTGAAGGGAGGCCCCAAGCCCTGCTGTGGCCCTTGAAAGAGGACATGGATGGTGCTGAGGCCACCCCTACTGCTGATGCAAGTCTGGAATACCTACCAGTGTCTAATTCAATGGAACAGTGAAGAATTTTAAGTGTTCTTTTTAACGCACAAATGCAGCGTCATTCAAACACAAATGGAATTATAAAATAGGCAGCAGTTGACAGGCACTTATTGTGACTCAATATTCTCTGAGCCCCTTCCAGGTATCAAAATAGCAATGTGGTCATAGAGGAGGCGGCAGGCTCTGGAGTAATCATGAGATAAATCTTTAATATCTTTGTTAAGAATTACCCCAGTTTGGAGATCTATTAGTTAGATTCTATCATTTCTCAGCATTAAATAGTGATCTAAATGGATTCAACTATACAGAGTACAGTGAAGGTCTTTGTAGAGAAATAGTTAAGTTCCAGGAAAAACTGGTAGTGGGTGACAGTAATCATGTACATTAATGAAACCCTTTCCATCAAGTTCCTGTAGCTTTGTGCATTCAGCTAATCGGTCCCCATCTGTAAGCTGCTTCATCAGCGAGCTGGTTGGCTTCTTACGTGCTTGCCTTTGGTCATAGCCCTTCCCCTACCCAGCCAGCCTCACCTGTCCACTGCATTCTTACTGGGCATCTTAGAGGTGCTGCTGTGTGTTCCCAGCACAGCACCAGAGGAATCCTACTAAACGAAGTCATGTCTTGTCATCTTGCAGCTCAGAGCCCTCTCTGGTCCCATCTCATTTAAAGTGAAAGCCCAAGTCCCATGTGGTGGCCTGCAATGCCCTGCGTCGGTACCCACCCCACCCCGAAGGCCATTGCATCCCACTGCCCTCCCCTCCCTCCCCTTTGCTCACCAGGCTCCAGCCACACTCCAACTCACTGTCCTTGAGCTCCAGGCACGTGCTGGCCTCAGTGCCCTTGCACTTGCTCTTCTTGATGCCTGCAGGCGCCCTTCCCATCATCCCCAGGGCTCCCTCGCTCTCTTCCTTCAAGTCTTTACTCAAGTGTGACCTTTTCAGTACTTTTCTCGCTCATATGCATACCGCCCACCCCTCCCTGGCTTTGTTTTTTACCTTAGCATTTACACTTCCTTAACATCCATATTTTATTACCTGTTTGTCTTTTACATCATCTCACTCCTCCACTAAACATCCATTTCTCAGAGGCAGGATTTGTTGGTTTTGTCACTGCGCTCTTCCAAGCACCTAGCATATAGTAGGTTCTCGGTAAATATTGCATGAATGAGTGGGCATGTGGCCTGCATCCCCCTTAGCACGGCTGCCTTAGGGCCTTTGGGATTCTTTCTATATGGAGGAGATCAGAGCTTAGCTTTTTGAGGCAACTCCTGCTCCTGTAGGCTCAGACTCTTGCTTTTCACATCACCTTCCTTGCCACTCTGCTCGCCTCTTCCAGTTCCTTCCAATTACTTGTTCTGGAACTTTGAGCATTTTATATGTGTAGGTATGTAAATATACATCCATACATAGAAATTTGTGTATGTGGTATATGTATGTGTATATGTATGTATGTGTCTACTTTTAAAATCTTACCAAATCTCAGTGTCTGTCTTGGCCCATAGAAATAATTATTTCATTTCCTCTGTTAGCCTCACTGTTTCCAATTTCCACCTTTTTCATTTCCTTAGAAAGCTTCTGTGACCTCTTTCAGCACGTGTGCTCGCCCCTCCAGGTAGATGGTTAAGCTCTTTGAAGTGGGATCCGATCCAGTCTGACCCTTTCTCAGTGACTCGTGCATTGCCTCGTGCAAACATGTAAATGTGCCCATTGCATGGTTTATGAAATTAATACATGATTAAAAATATATGACTAGACTTTATTTTTCAGAAGAGTTTTAGGTTCACAGCAGAATGAACAGAAAGTACAGAGTTCCCACACACCTACCCCTCCGCCTCCGTACACACAGCCTCCCCAGCCGTCAGCAGCCCCAGCAGGATGGTGCATGGGTTGCACCTGATGATGAATCAATGCTGACCCATCATTACCACCCCAAATCCATGGTTTTACATTAGGGTTCATCCTTTGCTTTGTACGGTGATGGGGTCTGGCCGATGTGCAGTGATGGGTGTCCACTCTTACAGAGAGTACGTACAGTTTCCCTGCCTTAAAAAAAAACCCTCTGCCCCACCTGTTCATCCCTCCTTCCAGACCTCTGGCAACCACCGGTCCCTTTCTTGCCTCCGTACTTTGCCTTTTCCAGAATGTCACAGTTGGAAAATCACACAGCGCATAGCCTTTTCAGACAGGCTTCTTAACAATATGGTGTAATTTTTAGTCTTCTTGGTGCTTTGAAGCTTGAGATGGTCGCTTTTCTTTGACTGAGGACGTTCACTGAAGGATGAGGAAGGGGGATTGTCTGAGAGGGGAGACTCTTGAACTGAGTAAGCCACTCAACAGTAAAGTACTTAACCTCTTGACGACGTTAAGAAATTAAGTGCGTGTGTTTCCTTCCTGCTGTTTTCACTTCTCTTTAAGCTTGCCATGAAGTGGATGATTCACCTGTTGTTGGATTAAAGTATTTGCTTCTTGGCGCCATACACAAATGTCTAGGAAACTCAGAAGATGCCGTTCAGGTAAACTGTTAATGCTGTTGTCATGGCTGAAGAAAGTAAACTGTGAAGACCTATGTATGTGCTTGTGAATGAGAACAAGGAAAAAACATTAAACAGAGGCAAACCTGCAGTGGGAGCTTTATCCTTTTCACTGGGCTCATGCCACCTTCGCAGATGCTAAAAGCTGATGACGGCACGCACCAGGTTCTGACCTGACTTTTGTGGCATTAGCTAGTTACCAAGACGACACCCCCGATGGGAGGAGAAGGGAGTGAGGATGGAGACTACCTTGATGGAGCAAAGTGAAGCCTCACAGTTAGACAAGTACAAAAATGCCCAGGTGTCCCAGCGAGTTCACTCACTGTTCCTGCCCCTGTATGTGCAGATCCCTGATGTAGAACGGGCGGTGAGGTCGAGAAAGTTGTTAGTTTAAAAGGATAGTTGGTTTTTTTTTTTTAAGTTTATCCCAGTATTACTTGAATCCTTTTTGGAAGAGATCATGTACAATAATAGGAGCCTTTGGCTTTTAAATCCTAGAGCGTTGATGTACTTGATGTATAATTTTAAAATAATTTTTCAGTGTGGGGTTGTAGTAGTTATTACAGAGCTCTAGAATAGCTTAGATCATATGTTTAAATATCAGCAAGATACAGGTCAAGACGCATGTCAAGAGATGGTTCTTGGTGTGTGCTTTCTGTTTTGAATATTAAGATGGGATGTTCAGACTCCGAGATGCAGATAAAGATGTTCTCAGCAACAAAGTCAGTAGAGGCTTGTGTCAGTTGGAGAAATACAGCACACATAGGGCTGGCGGATGATGGGTAGTATATTCTGGAGGAAGCTCACCAGACAAGCATGGGAAGGACTTCTAAGATATGGATGAGGATGGATAGGAAGGCAAAAGATGCAAAAAGGGAGAAAATTTGATATAAAATATAGAAATAAGGTGAGCCCCCCTTCATGCCTCCTGAACATGTATGTGCTGAGCCCAAAGGAGGAAGCGGAGCCTGAGTAGGGAAACGGATCAGTCTCTGTAACATTGTATCATTTCCAGTTCTTCCAGCGAGCTGCTAAAGATGAGTTGTGTCGTCAGAATAACTTGTACGTTCAGCCATATGCTTGCTATGAACTTGGCTGTCTTCTATTAGACAAACCAGAGGTAAGATCTTACATATTCTCTTACTTTATGTTCATCAGCAACAAAGTACAAGTGAGCAAATGCAAAGCATCCTTCACGTAAAGTAAATGGATTGAATATAGTGATAGTGTGGGTTTTCTTTTTTCCCCCTTAATTTCACATAGGATGAGTCCGAGAAGCTGCTAATCTTATCCTACTGTGTCTAAGAAGATAATTCTTTCTCTGGAGGTAGAATTGTAAATGTGCCTTTTTTGACAAAACTCCGTTTGAGGGGAAAATCATTGCCTTGATTTTAGAATGGTACGACATAATGTAGCATGTTTATTCAGAGGAATACAGAAGTGTATTGTGAGTGTCGCTCTGCCATTTACTTTATGATACTGGTCATGTTACTTGACTGCATACCTTCTTCCTAATGTGTAAAACAGAATTTAAAATGCCTCCCTTGACAATTAATGAATACGACATAGATGAATATGTTAAAAATTTTAGAATGCCATATAAATTTGACAGTTACTATTGAGATATCTAAGTACAATGGGATGTTTTTAAAAATAAGATTTCAATAATGCTGGATTTGCTTGGTACCTTCTTTTAGAAGCTCTGTTACATAATATTGTCTTAGTAAGTTCAACTCAGCTTTCAAAGATACGGACTTCCTAAAAGTTGTACTAAGTTAACATAAATAGGATTCTAGCCTAGCTTATCTTGCCAAAGATAGGTTTTTAACCAGTAAGTCATTTGAAATTCTAATTTTACCAAAATAAAAAATGCAGTTTTTGTGAATTTTTGTAGAGGCTGCCTAGTACAATATTCTTTAAGGAAATTTTTACTCTTAGTGCGGTCTTCAAATATATGCATAAAATATAACAAGACTGGTCTATTTCCTGAAAAATGAAGTTGATGTGCTCAATCATTAATACCTTCAAAAGGGGATATAACTTACTGACTTCAAATAAACCTTTTAATTATCATCAGTTTTAGGTTGTTTAGTAAGATCTTAACCTGAACTAACATGACTCTTCTACAGTGTTATCCTTTATAGAGTAATAGTGAAGATTGTGAAAGATTAAGTAATGCCGGGATGTAAAGTACAAGCATTAAAGAAAAATTGAGTCATTGTATACTTGAACTATCAGTTGACTCGCTTCTGTGTCTACTGTGAACTGTTTTAATTAACATATCATTTTATAGCATTTTCTGCTTGAGTATATGTAAATATAGATATTAAGAGAGATATGATTTTCTTACATTTATAGACTGTAGCAAGAGGCAGAACTCTACTTCTTCAAGCAAAGGTAAAAATACTGACTGCGTCTTTCCAGTGGCCCTTCTTATCCTCTGTAGTGTACACTTGAGTCTGAAGTCAAGAAATTTTGTGCAATGGCTGTTCTGATTGATAGACCTGGAAAGGAAAAGTATAACTGATTGAATCAGTGAGCACTTGATTTTTAAGTGAAATTACTGATATTATACAAAACTTGTATGCAGTTGCTCCTCCTGCTTTATAAACACTCTTCTTGTTTGAGTGGGCAAATAACTAGTTTCATAACTACATTCTTGAATCAAGAATTTCTAAGAGCGACTTACATTGAGCACAATTTAAGGCTACCATTACAGGAATAACATGAGGGAGACTCTCATTCCCTCATGACACTGTGACTTACATTCGGTTGGCATTGAAAAAATGAACAGAAAGTTTGAGGTTTGGGGAATAGGAAAATCAAGTGGATATGAAACCTTTAGCAGGAGTGTGAGGGATTTTACTTTGGAAGAACAAAAGTTGGTGTGGTTTATACTATAGTGTTCCAGAAAGCTTAGCTAACAGAGTCCGTCCATATCTTTGTTTGGTCTTACAGGAGGATTTCTCTGGCTACGACTTTGAAAACAGATTGCATGTCCGCATCCATGCTGCTCTGGCCTCTCTGAGGGAATTGGTCCCTCAGTGACAGACCCGGAGTCCCTGCTCTGCCCTCCCCATCAAGGTTCTGCACTTTAAGATAAAAGCAGAGGACAGAGCTCTTGAGAAGATCGGCTTTTCTTCTGAAAACCATCTGTGCCAAGGACACATTGTCCCAGTTAGGCTGACATATTAAAGATCCCCTCTTTTAAACACACAGCTCAAGAGTAATGATGGTGGTGGTGGTGGTGGTAATAGCTAACCACCTGGGGAGAGGGTCAAGTGACCTTGTTCAAACATTTTAGTTTTGTGATTTATTATTTTTAAAATAAAATCAAATTAAATATTCAACCTCTCATCTTTTAGGGACGCCTACTTTAAGCACACCTTTGACTGGGTAACACTAAGAGGTACTTGTGAAATGATTAACGGTATTATCACATAGCATTTGTATTGTGTTTTGAAAAGATAAAAGTGCTTTCTAGTGTCTTTCTTTATTCCCAAATTATTCCCGTGAATAACACAGCACAGAGATTCTTATCTTAATTGTCCAGATAATGAAACCCAGGCACAAAACCCGATTAATTATTCTTGTCGTCAGTGGAGCAGTGAGTAGAATGCAGACCTCCTGGCCAAGGACCAAATATTCTTTTATTGTAACAAATATGTTAATAACCGAGAATTCCATGTTTTCCTTATTAAAAAAACAAATGCTCTTCAGCTGAAGTTTTGTCAACAAAAGTATTTATCTCCAGATTGCCTGCAAAATGTTTCAAAGTGTGGAACAATTTTTTCCTTCGAAAGCCAACCAAATGGAAGCAAATGGAAGATAGTTTTATAAGCAAAAGTCTGAGTACTAGGCCGATTTCTTAGAAAGCCCAGCATACCAACTAGGTAAATAATACCTGCATTCGAGGAGTTTGCCTTTCTGTGTGATGAATTGTCTAATTACTAACTTTTGGAAATCTTTTAACAAATTACTTGAAAAGGTTCTTCTTGAATGGACATAGGGTTTGTTTTATTTTGTTTTTGCCTCAAATATGTGCTGGTGAAGGATTCGCTGGGCTGTCTGTTGCTAGGATTTAATAATTGTCTCCTTAGCTCAGGTTATGCTTTAAAAGCAGTTCAAAGTTATTTTTTAATGCTTCGTTGCTAAGTGTTATTGTGATTTAGTTTACCTCTCTAGTACTGTACACGTGTGTTTTTGAAGAATCTGAATACCTCAGTCACTTAAGAATTTCTGTAAGCCATAATTGTATGACTAACCTGGCTCATTGTTAAGGTTAGATTTTTTTTCTAATTTATATTGAGCCAAAGAGAATCATCGTGGGGTGTCATTTATTTATACCCTTTTCAGCTAAAGCATGATCTCATGTGATGTTTACACCTTCACAGTTCTTTTCAAAATTAAACATGGGAGGAGCAGCTTAAATATTGGCAGCTTTAATCTATGTAGGTTTTAGGGAATAATTTCTTTGAAAGAAATGATTATTCCTCACTGACTTTGGTTAAACTATCTTCATGTTTATTCACATTGATCTTGGTGTGAATCCTGCATGGATTTTAGGTACTAGCCAGAGAGAAGATTACTATCCTACATTCAGTGAATGAGTAGATCCAGAAGCCACGTAGATGCTTTCTGAAGGGAAAAATTGGTGTCTAAAAATATTGAATATTTGTTCTCATCAGAGCTCAAGGGGAGAACATTATGAATCTTTAAAGTATGGCTCTTGGCGTTTGTTGTCTCCTTGACTGTATGTGGTGTATGTGGCAAACCTCTGAGTTAGGATTGTGGACCATTCCTAATCATGAAGTTCTTCACAGTTCATGTGTACTTCAATTTTTGTTTCAAATATTGTTGAAACTATTATTCAGTATCCAGAGGTTACATAGAGCCCTGTAGTTTAGAATTGTTTTAAAAAAATTTTCCTGCACTAACTTCTTTAAAAAATTATTTCTCCATAGAGATTTTAGGACTTCAAATAAGTTTGTGTTCAGTTTACTTAACTGAATAGAGAATTTTACCACGCCAACCGGTAGGTTGTTTTTTAATAGTCAAAGAATAGGTCTGTTTTTTAACTGTCTCTCCTGGGTCTGGGACAGGAGAGCCCCTGTGGTTTATCTGTGTTCAGATGGTGGCAGAGCATAGAGAGGGGGTAGACGATGATTCTGAAGCCTCCAAAATAACAAAAACACAGGGCAAGTACACGGTACCATTAGATTGACTGAAATCTGAGTACATTTTGAGTTGAGTAATTCCTACAGATACTAGCCTGCGTGCTGTGACTTATCCCACCTGTGAATTCCTGTGATCTGCCTGGAAACTTGGTTTGATGTAGTTTGCTCTTTGCCCCTCGCTGATGAAGAAAATAATCATATAAGCAGAGCGCAGAGCAGCTGTTTTGCATGTATGTGTGCTTTTTATGTTGGCTTCACACCTTACCCTTTTCTATTTTGGCGCTCTCCCATGGATCTTCTAAGTGTCAGATATACATTAGATTGTGCCCATGATAATAAAAAGATATCTTTTATATACTCAACCCATTTATAATTTGACACACCTGGAGGCATCATCTAATGTAATATGTACCTTTGTGGTTACTATATTTAAGATTTGTTGGGTTAGGTATCTTTTAACTTAGGACATAACAGCTAAGTATTTGAGTAAACAATTTCACATGTCACAGAAATTAATGTTTTTGCACATTGTATGTCAATTATTTACAGAATGTGCACTTTTATACCTCTACCAACAGAAGTGAAAAGACCACACGTATCTGATTTTTAAAATACACATACGTATGTGCATGTGTGTGTGTGTGTACGTATATTCTTTTGCTATATAACTGTCCTAGTTGCTTGTGTCCTTGAGCAAATTGTGGTGTCAAGTATTCAGGTATGGCTGTGCATCCATGGAGATGTACATTCAGAGTCATGATGTGCTGTTTGCTACTATTGTTTTTTTTAATGGGGGGATCCTGTTGGTGTATTTATGAAGCCCGGATCATCCCAAGAAGATACACAGTAGGGGGAAGAGATTCAGTAAGTAGGGGGAGGAAACGGAGAAAGAGAAAAGGACAGAGGGAGAAGCAAATGGGAAGTGGGTCCGTCAAAGATGTGCCCCTTCAGTAAATACAAAAAACTCACCCGGTGTGCCGTGTAATTAGCTTCCTTGTGGAAACTACAAGGCACCTGAGCTCGAGCTCCTAGTTGACTCAGGATCTGTGACCCAGGTGAGCTTTGCTACAGGCACAGAGGTGACAAACAGCATGTATGTTCAGGCCCAGTCTTTTAGAGAGTCGAGTGGGAAAGAAATAGTAAGATGAGATAGTAATAGAGGTCACACCAAGAGCCTTGGACTTCTGTAAAGTAAGGATTTGGGGGTAACGGGGAACAAAGATTTGCATTTTACTTAGAGCCCTACTGACTGAAAGGGAGATGAACGTTAA
The DNA here is from genome assembly GCA_029783875.1 of Phataginus tricuspis. Lineage (NCBI taxonomy): Eukaryota > Metazoa > Chordata > Mammalia > Pholidota > Manidae > Phataginus > Phataginus tricuspis. The sequence continues at coordinate 8,272,174 of JAQQAC010015530.1, read as the reverse complement.
GGACAAGGAGAGTGTAAAACGACATCAAATTGTTAGAGGAGTTCTAGAAATCAAAGCAGCAAATAGTGGCTTGAAAATTTTTCGTTAAATGTTTTCACTGTAAGTTGACATTTAAGAGGTTCTTGGCTAAAACGGTCACTGAAGGAAATGTGGGAAAGGTAAAGGACTTGCACTCCGAGTTACATGTGAGTTACAGTGCCTAATAGGTACTCGAGATGACTCGCCAAGGTTAGTTAGGTTACACAAGCATAAATGTCTCTAATTCCAAAGACACTGTAAGTGGGGACTCTAATGTTTGTGCTTGGGTTTTTAGTAGCTCAATTTTATTACACCTCTGATAGTTTAAGTATACTCTAAACCAAGCCATCAGAAACCACGTCATTTTCTCACTTTTGCTCACACTACCAAAGTGAGGCTGTGGGCAATGACAAAGGACAAAAAAAAAAAAAAAAAATTACCGTCTGTAGACCCGTCTTAAGAGCATTTCTCCTGTACTTTTAAAAGGTAATCTTCATGAGAAAAGGGGTCTTGTCTGCCACATAATGGGCAGTCAGTAATTATGAAATGGATTAATCCATTTAACGCTGTGCGCAGAAAATACTGTGCAGCATAGATGTAGCCCGGGATCTCCTCATTGCCACTTGCTGCAAAATGCCCTGGAAGACTTTTTCTGATTTACAAAGTAGACTTTCTGTTGTTGTTGCTAGGTGTCTAAGTATGCCCTGCTGAAGCTACTTAATGTTGATTTACAGCGGTTCTTGTTTTTTAAACACTTGAAAGTGGGTTGCAATGAAGGCCGCTTGGAATCTGATGATCATGATTACGGTGTTAATGCCCAGAACACGGAGGTGCGCCTGAAGGGGTGAGAGAAGGGGTATCCTGAGTCAGCGGTGCCCTCACTTCGGTCAAACGGAGCTGAAGTGAGAGCCTCGCGGACCCGCAGCCTGACGGTGGTTTGGGAGGACAGGGCGTGCCTGAGGTATTTGCAAGACCCCCGTTACCGACAAACGAAGCTTCGGCATTAAGGCCGGTTTCCCTTTTCACAGGCGATTTTCTCAGGAGGAAAAGTGCTGTGCTGCGTGAACGTGTTCGCTCTCTTTACCTTACTGCGGTGTGTGCCCCGTGGCAGGAGTCCCTCCTTGAAAGGGTGGCTGCAGAGAGTAACAGGTCTGGGGCGGGGGGCGGAGGAGAGGCGGTGACGTCCAGACACAACCGCCATAAATCTATTTCTGTTTCCTTCCCAACCAGCCTTTATTTTAGATTGAGCGACTAAAGGCGGAGAGGCAGCCGCCTGGGCCTGCTCCCAGACCCCTCCGGGTTTAGAATCGCCGGTTTCCCGACATCCGTTCACGTTCAGAGGAAGGCCACCTCCCGGCCCGCCGAGGTCAGGCCTTTGTCCCTTTCGGTTCCCCATTGGCTACCGCCGAGGCCCCGCCCCCCGGCGGCGCCTGGAACGTCAGCGCGCGTGCGGGTTGGTGCCGCGCGCCCTTGGGGTCCACAGAGTATAAAAGGCCTTGCGGGCTCGCGGCCTCTTACCAGAGCTGCCCGCAGCGGGCGATGAGGAGCGTCGTTAGAGCGCTGCGAAAAAGGAGGAGGTGGGGCGTTTGGAGGAGGCCCTACCCCCGCGGCGGCACCTCCTCCGGGCGTCCCGCGCAGGGCACCGGTGGGCGGTTTCTCCAGTGTCGGGGAAGGCGGAGCGGAGGCCGTAGGGGCGGTGCCGGGCCACCCGGGAGTGTGAAAGCCGCCGGCCCGCAAGGTGGCGGAGCCCGGGACCCAGCGCGGAATCGGGACGCCCGCTCTCCGGTCTTCACAGCCCTCCATCTAACAAACCGAGCGGCCAAGCCAGCGTGGGGCCCGCAGAACCTGGCGCAGGTCTTTGGGGGGAGTGAGAGGTGTGCACCGCCGGCCTCCGCGGGGCTCTCGCGTCGTTGGGCAGGGACCCCGCTTCCCGCTCAAGAGTCAGCCCCGCGGTCGCTGGAAGTTTGGTGCTGGGATGGAGTTGTAAAATGTGTTTGTGACAAATATTCTTTAAAGGAGAGATTTGGGGAGAATTATTAAGCGGTCTCTTTTAAACTACTCTCAATGACTGTATTTGTGACTGTATTGTTGACGTAGTTCGGTTTGGACGGCATTTCTTAACTCAGGAGGATTCTTTTACGGGGCCTTGTAAGATGCTCAGCGCCCGTGGTCCTAGGGCACTACGGGGCCCGCCCGCACGCTCGCAGCCCGGGCTGCGAACGGTTAGAATCACTGCGTGGCCGCTCCACCTACCTACCTACCTACCTACAGAAGGGCTGTTTTAACTCCAGTATGACAAGCCACTTTCAAAACATGACCTATCTACTATGGGGTGCAAAGGATGTAAAAAAATTTGACATGTTTTTTTTAACATACGTAAGTATATATGTATATTACATATATAACTACTGCCCGTGTCCCTTAATATTTGACATGGAGGCCTGTCAAAAGCGACAGCATGTATTTCAAAAGATGACTTAATTCAGTAAAGCTCTTGTTGACTGACACTCCAATAGTATTTTCAATGAAGGATTCAATAGTTAATTATTTCTCACACGGTTTGGTTTGATCGATACAAATTCATTTTTTCCTGATATTTGGGAAGATAAAATGTGCTTTTAAATATTCAGCATTTTTGCTATGATGCATTAGTTGGTTTTTATTAAAGGTCGGCCCTTGTACAACTGCTGTGACTAAACTGTGCCACTTAAGCTCCATGAAGCTTGTTACTCTACTCTAGGGATGCTGTTGAGGGTGAGGTTCATTATATCACAAGATTCTCCTTATGAGGACCCATGGGAGAGATTTCTCCTGGGTCACAGTGTCTGGAATAGCTGTGATTCTCTGAAGCAACTGAAGTTTTTTAGCTCAGAAAACTTGAATTGTTTAACCAACTATTTTTCCTAGTTTGTGATGAGTGCTTGGTAGCTCAGGAGCTGATCTGACACCCCATCTCTCTTCAAGAGTAGGACTATGGCTTGTACTGGAATGCTAATGTGGCCTGTAGCTTCATCCTATTTTCTCTGCCTTAATTTTTCCCTTACCACTGAACTGATTTCCTTAAATATTTAATTTTGTTCTTTATATGTATTTATAATTTTTTAGAATGAAACAGAACATACTGATAAACAGTTTAGGGCTGCCAGCTCTGCAGCTCTGAGAATTACAGGTTTAACTATGTAATATCCTTGGTACTATTTAAAACGCAAAAAAGTAGGAGAAAGACAAATACCATATGATTTCACTTATTTGTGGAATATAAAAACAAAGCAAAACAGAAGGAAAAAAATAGTAGACTCACAGACACCGAGAAGGTACCAAGGGGAGGGGTTGGGGCAGGAGGTGGGGAGGGCAGGTAGTAGTAGACTCTCAGACACTGAGAAGGTACCAAGGGAATGGGTTGGGGCAGGAGGGGTGGGGTGGGGGGAATGGGCACAGTAATTCCCAATCACAATATAGTTGGTCATGGGGGTGGTAGTACAGCATGGAGAATGTAGTCAGTGATTCTGTAACATCTGACTATGTTGATAGATAAGATACCGCACTAGAAGGGGTGAGGATTTAATAATATGGGTAACTGTTGAACCACTGTGGTGTATATTTGAAACCAACATAAGTTTGTATATCAATGATACTTTAATAAACAAAAAGGTAGGAGAAGGGGAAAATAGGGGAATACTAGAGCTGAGGTTAAGGGAGAATATGAGAAAAGAGGTACATATGGTGGTAGATGGTATAATACCACAAAAAACTTATGCCTACACTGATAAATGTTAAAAACAAAATTACATTGACAGCTAAAAAACATATACTTGAAGATGATCAATGTGTCCAGGAATATATTTAGAAAAATGAGGAAAGAAAACATTTTCTTGTAGAAACCCCACTTTGTAGCTGTCTGATGAATGTACAGAAAAGCCAGTGCCCATGTGTTTTGGAAGGATATTGTTTGGACACAGATAAATGAGATTAATTTACCTTTCTTCATTAATAGTATTAGATTGCTCATCTGCACATATGCTATTGGTGGTGTTTTTTTCTTTAAATCTCCATCAAGAATTAGCCCATTTTACTAGAATAACTAGAGCTTGGAGCTAAAAGTAATAATTTTAGTAGGAAATAGATTTGTTCTTAGAAACTATAGTTAGCTCATAAGAAGTGTTTTAATAAAAAACTAACACACTACTTATAAAACTTTGTTTTTCTTCATTATAGTTGAGATTACAGACATCCTGCCAAAATGATTTCTTCAAAGCCCAGACTTGTCATACCTTATGGCCTCAAGACTCTGCTGGAGGGAGTTAGCAGAGCCATTTTTAAGACCAATCCGCCAAACATCACCCACTTTGCAGCAGTTTATTTTAAAGAATGTACTGTATTTAGAGAAGGTTTGTTATTGATTTAGATTAATACTTGTTGCTTTGAGAAAGAAGCATTTTAAGTTGGGAATTTTATGTGTCTGATTCCCTGTATTTATTCCTTCAGGGAATATTTCTCTGGATATACAAGATCTGGTTAAAAAGTTTTACCAGACTACAGGTAAGTACCACAAATGGTAATAGTTTAAGAGTACTAGTTATAGGGAGAATAATACTAGTTATAGAGAGAGGGATTAAAGATGGCGGCATGACAGGTGAGGCAGAGGCCTCCTCCCAAAATCACATATAATATGAAAATATAATTAATACAACTAATCCTGAAAGAGCAATAGGAAAGCAGGCTGCGCCACACTGCACACACCTGGAGAAAAGAACACACCTCACAGAACAGGGTAACATACCAAGGCTGGGAGCCGGTGGGACCTAAACCCTTCCCCCACCGCAACTCATGGGAGGGAGGAAGAGAAACGGAGTGGGGAGGGAATAGAGGCCTGGGACAGCTGAACAGCTCACCCTGGAGATTTGCTCTGGAAGCATGAACCTACATTGCATGGTGCTCTGGTGATTAGTGGGATCGGAAAGCTAAAACAGGTGAAATACCTGGAGAGACCGAGATTCCAGCCGCTTGTGGAAAACAGGTCTGTATCTGGCATCTCTGGGACAAAAGAAAGGCGGGCAGTCTGAGAGACTTCCTAACAGCAAGAGGGCTGCTAAAGGGGCAAGGATTGCATGGACCTCACTGCTCAGGAGAAAGGGCAGGTAGACAAAACTGTCCGAGCTCACTCTGCCCAGCAGGTTGGGAACATTCAGGAGCTGCAGGAACTCCATCCCACTTGCTGGCTATGCAGCTCCAAGGCCCCCACCGTGAAAGGCAGCCTGCTGTGCCTTCCTCCCGGCCAGCCCACACCTGGCTTGCAAACCAGTGTCCCCTGCCCTGGCTTCAGCCAGCCAGAGGGAAGCCCCGCCTATGGCAGCTACAAATGCAAAGCATAGAGACTTACACCTGTGTGTTTGGCCCACTGGTTCTGGCCAGGGAGACAGGCATAGCAGCGAGGAAGCAGGAAACAGATCTTTCCTCAGGCCAAGCACCAGCACCACTCCCCTGCAACCCCCAACATCACTCCAGGGGCTGAGCAGCTGCATAGAGTAGAGCTTCTGGCACTAGAGGGCACCACATACAAATATGAAATGTCAAAGGAACCTGGTTAAAACCAAAATCCCACAAACACCAGAAAAAGATCAAGTGAGACTGAACTAATTAATCAATCTTCCTGAAAGAGATTTCGAAATAAAAATGCTCCTGGAGGTACAGAAAAATATTCAAGAACCCAAATGAATTTAGGATGGAGATACAATTCTTAAGGAACAAAATGGAGGGTTTTAAAAGCAGATTAGATATGGGGGAGGAGACTATAAATGAAATTGAAATCAGAGAAGAGGAATACAAAGAAGCTGAGGCACAGAAAGACAAAAGGGTCTCAAGGAATGAAAGAATATTGAGAGAACTGACCAATCCAAACTGAACAATATTCATATTATGAGAGTAGCAGAAGAAGAAGAGAGAGAGAAAAAGGGATAGAAAGTGTCTTTGAGGAGGTAACTGCTGAAAACTTCCCCAGTCTGGGGAGGGAGATAGTCTCTCAGGCCATGGAGGTACACAGATCTCCCAACACAAGGGACCCAAGGAAGACAACACCAAGACATATAATAATTAAAATGGCAAAGATCAAGGATAAGGACAGACTTTAAAAGCAACCAGAGAGAGAAATAAGATGACATACAAAGGAAAGCCCATCAGGCTATCATCAGACCTCTCAGCAGCAACCTTACAGGCCAGAAGGGAGTGGCATGATATATTTAATTCAATGAAGCAGAAGGACCTTGAACCAAGAATACTCTACCCAGCAAGTTTATCATTTAAATTTGAAGGCGGGATTAAACAATTTCCAGAGAAGCAAAAGCTTTACCTCCCACAAACCATCTCTACAGTGTACTTTGGAAGGACTGCTATAGATGGAAGTGTTCCTAAACTAAATAGCTGTCACCAGAGGTAATAAACCACAGTAAAAAAGTAGAACAATTAATTATTCAGAAAATGCAAAATTAAGTCAACTACCCCCAAAGTCAGTCAAGGGATAGAAAGAGTACAGATATGATATCTAATATATAAAGAATGAAGGTGGAAGAAAAAGGAGGAGGAGAAAAAAAAAAGAACCTTTAGATTGTGTTTTTAATAGCATACTGAGTTAAGTTAGACTCTTAGATAGTAAGGAAGCTACCCTTGAACCTTTGGTAACCATGAATCTAAGCCCGCAATGGCAATAAGTACATACCTATTGATAATCACCCTAAATGTAAATGGTCTGAGTGCACCAATCAAAAGACAAAGAGTAACTGAATGGATAGAAAAATAAGACCCATCTATATGCTGCCTACAAGAGACTCACTTCAAACCCAAAGACATACACAGACTAAAAGTGAAGGGATGAAAAAAGGTATTTCATGCAAGCAATAGGGAGAAAAAAGCACGAGTTGCAGTACTTGTATCAGACAAAATAGACTTCAAAACAAAGTCACAAGAGACAAGGACATTGCATAATGATAAAGGGGTCAGTCCAACCAGAGGGTATAACCAGTGGGTATATCTATGCACCCAACACAGGAGCATGTACATATATGAAACAAATACTAACAGAATTAAAAGAGGAAAAAGAATGCAATGCATTCATTCTAGGAGACTTCAACACTCCACTCACTCCAAAGGACAGATCAACCAGAAAGAAAATAAGTAAAGACACAGAGGCACTGAAGAACATATTAGAACATATGGACCTAACGGACATCTACAGAACACTCCATCCAAAAGAAACAGGATACACATTCTTCTCAAGTGCACATGGAACATTTTCAAAAATAGATCATATACTAGGCCAGAAAAAGAGCCTAGATCATATAGTAGGCACCAAAAAGAGCCTCAGTAAATTAAAAAAGATTGAAATTGTACCAACCAGCTTCTCAGAACACAAAGGTATGAAACTAGAAATAAATTGCCCAAAGAAAATGAAAAATTCCACAAACACATGGAGGCTTTACAACATGTTCCTAAATAACCAATGGATCAATGACCAAATTAAAACAGAGATCAAGCAATATATGGAGACAAATGACAACAATGCTTCAACACTGCAAAATCTGGGACACAGTGAAGGCCATGCTAGGAGGAGAGTATATTGCAATACAGGCCGACCTCAGGAAAGAGGAACAATCTCATATGAACAGTCTAAACTCATAATTAATGAAACTAGAAAAAGAAGAACAAATGAGGCCCAAAGTCAGTAGAAGGTGGCACATAATAAAGATTATAGCATAAATAAATAAAATCAAGAAAAATAAAACAATAGAAAGAATCAATGAAACCAGGAGCTAGTTCTTTGAGAAAATAAACACCTAGCCAGACTTACCAAGAAAAAAAGAGAGTCTACAGACATGAACAGAATCAGAAATGAGAAAGGAAAAATCACTACCGACACCACAGAAATACAAAGAATTATTAGAGAATACTATGAAAAATTATATGCTAACAAACTAGATAACGTAGAAGAAATGGACAACTTTCTAGAAAAATACAACCTTCCAAGTCTGACCCAGAAAGAAACAGAAAATCTGAACAGACCAATTACTAGCAACAATATTGAATTGGTAATGAAAAAATTACCTAAGAACAAAACCCTGGGCCAGATGGCTTCACCACTGAATTTTATCAAACATTTAGTGAAGACCTAATATCCATTCTCCTTAAAGTTTTTCAAAAAGTAGAAGAGGAGGGAATACTTCCAAACTCATTCTACGAGGCCAGCATCACCCTAATGCCAAAACCAGGCAAGGACACCAAAAAAATGCAAATTACAGACCAGTATCCCTGATGAACATAGATACAAAAACACTCGACAAAATATTAGCAAACCAAATTCAAAAATGCATCTTAAAGATCATCCATCATGATCAAGTGGGATTTATTCCAGGGATGAAAGGATGGTACAATATTCGAAAATCCACCAACATCATCCACCACATCAACAAAAAGGAGGACAAAAACCACATGATCATCTCCATAGATGCCAAAAAAGCATTCGACAAATTTCAACATCCATTCATGATAAAAACTCTCAACAAAATGGGTATAGAGAGCAAGTACCTCAGCATAATAAAGTTCATACATGACAAACCCACAGCCAACATCATACTTAACAGCGAGAAACTGAACGCCTTTCCTTTAAGATCAGGAAAAAGACAAGGATGCCCATTCTCCCCACTTTTATTCAATATAGCCCTGGAGGTCCTTGCCACAGCAATCAGAAAACAATGAAATAAAAAGCACTCAGATGGGTAAAGAAGAAGTTAAACTGTCACTGTTTGCAGATGACATGATATTTTACATAAAAATCCCTAAAGAATTCACTCCAAAACTACTAGATCTAATATCTGGATTCAGCAAAATTGCAGGATACAAAATTAATACACAGAAATCGGTTGCATTCCTATACACTAACAATGAACTAGCAGAAAGAGAAATCAGGAAAACAATCCCATTCACAGTTGCATCAAAAAGAATAAAATACCTAGGAATAAACCTAACGAAGGAAGTGAAAGACCTATACCCTGAAAACTACAAGATACTCATAAGAGAAATTAAAGAAGATACCAATAAATGGAAACACATCCTGTGCTCATGGATACGAAGAATTAATATTGTCAAAATGGCCATCCTGCCTAAAGCAACCTTCAGATTCAATGCAATCCGTATCAAAATTCATATGTAATCATAAAAGACCCTGAATAGCCAAAGCAATCCTGAGAAGGAAGAATAAAGCTGGGGGGATTATACTCCTTGATTTTGAGCTTTATCACAAAGCCACAGTAATGAAGACAATTTGGTACTGGCAAAAGAACAGAACCATAGACCAATGTAACAGACTAGAGAGCCCAGATATAACCCCAACCATATATGGTCAATTAATATAGACAAAGGAGCCATGGACATACAATGGGGAAATGACAGCCTCTTCAACAGCCGGTGTTGGCCAAACTGGACAGCTACATGCAAGAGAATGAAACTGGATTATTATATAACCCCAAACACAAAAGTAAACTTGCAATGGATCAAAGACCTGAATGTAGGTCATGAAACCATAAAACTCTTAGAAGAAAACATAGGCAAAAATCTCCTGAATATAAACATGAGCAACTTTTTCATGAACGCGTCTCCTTGGGCAAGGTAAACAAAAGCAAAAATGAACATGTGGGACTACATCAAGCTAAAAAGCTTCTGTACAGCAAAGGACACCATCAGCAGAACAAAAAGGCATCCTACAGTATGGGAGACTATATTTAAATGACATATCCGACAAGGGGTTAACATCCAAAATATATAAAGAACTCCCACTCCTCAACAACCAAGAAGCAAATAACCCAATTAAAAAATGGGTGGAGGATATGAACAATTCTCCAAAGAAAAAATTCAGATGGCCAACAGACACATGAAAAGATGCTCCACATTACTAATTATCAGGGAATGCAAGTTAAAACCACAATGAGATATCACCTCACACTAGTTAGGATGGCCAGCATTGAAAAGACTAAGAACAACAAATGCTGGTGAGGATGTGAAGAAACGGGAACCCTCCTATACTGCTTGTGGGAATGTAAGCTAGTTCAACCATTGTGGAAAGCAATATGGTGGTTCCTCAAAAAACTAAAAATAGAAATACCATTTGACCCGGCAATTCCACTCCTAGGAATTTACCCAAAGAATACAAGTTCTCAGATTCAAAAAGACACGTACCCCTATGTTTATCGCAGCACTATTTACAATAGCCAAGAAATGGAAGCAACCTAAGTGCCCATCAATAGATGAATGGATAAAGAAGATGTGGTACATATATTCAATGAAATACTTATTCAGCCATAAGAAACAAATCTACCATTTGCAACAACATGGATGGAGGTAGAGGATATTATGCTCAGTGAAATAAGCCAGGCAGAGAAAATAAGTACCAAATGATTTCCCTCATTTGTGGAGTATAACAACAAAGCAAAACTGAAGGAACAAAACAGCAGCAGACTCACAGACTGCAAGAAGGGACTAGTGGTTGCCAAGGAGAGGTGTGGGGGAGGGCGGGTGGGGAGGGAGGAAGAAGGGGATTGAGGAGTGTTATGATTGGCACACATGGTGGGGGGGGGATTATGGGGAAGACTGTGTATCTGTCACAAAGAAGGCAAATAGTGACTCTGTGGCATCTTACTACACTGATGAACAGTGACTGCAATGGGCTTTGGGGGGGACTAGATAACATGGGTGAATCTAGTAACCACATTGTTTTTTATGTGCAACCTTCATAGGAGTCTATATCAATAATACCTTAATAAGAAATTAATAATACTGTTTATAAGTTACTGCTTCATTACTAGCATACTTTCAGACTTAATGATGCCAACAAACTATTTTGTTTTATCGTACTGATGCTTTATTTTTAACTATTTAATCAGTTTTTTTTAAAAGCTGGACAATGACGTTTTGGAGGATTCTAAGTCTTAAAAAGACAAAGGGAACACTTATCTTTTGCAAACCATTTGGTACAATGAGACATAAAATACTGTGTGTAAGTTATAAGTCAGTTCTGAGAGCCTGTGCAGGCTTTTTCTTGTTAGTTTAAGTAGAACCATCTCACTGAAGTTATACTGGATTAATCTTCATACGGCTGATAAGATCTACCTATAGCAAGCCTACTTAGTAACTTTTAAGAAATGCAGTTTTCTATGTAAATATAATCTCAAGGTTACAAGATAGCAATCTTTGAAATTACTAAAGCAGATCTTAAAACATTAAAGAAAAGCTCCACTTTTCTTAGTAAATAATTAGCAGGCACTCAATATAGAACTTAAGTTATAGGGTGACTAGTATGCATGTATTTGCTGACATTCTCTCATGTATTCAAACTAAGGCAAATGGTTAATCTAGTGCTTTGCATTTTCAAAAACACTTATTATAGCTTAAGGTATTTGATACCAACTTAATATCTTGTAATTATGAAATATATCTATTCAAAATAGTATATATGATATATATTTATGTGTATATACCCATACACACACCCACACACACATACAATAAATGAGAGGAAGAATACTCTGCATCTTAGTGCCCAGTTTAGGGAGTAGGCGATTTAAATTTAACCTAAGCAAGGGGGAGCTTTATAATTTTTAATTTGATAGTGTATTTCAAAATTTTTGTCTCTTTTTAAGTAGGTGCTGATTTATTCTTTCCCCATTTATATGTGATTTATACTTTATAGAACACTTTCAGATGAAGGATTCCATTTAATATGCATAAAAGCTCAATAAGGTCAGATTTATAATCCCCACTTTACAGATGAGGAAGCTGAGGCTTAGAAGCATTGACTTGGCCAAGGTCTTGCAACTCCTCAGTTATTTATAGTCAGGGCTGAGTTCCAGGTCTTCTCATATGCTTTTATACTATGAGAAAGTTTCGGGGAAGAAAGCAATGTCAGCAGTGCCCTGAGGAGTTGTTATAAATTCATGATTGCACAATGCTTTACCTTTTCAGAATGGTGGTTATTTCATAGGGGAGTTCTAGAGGCAAAAATGGGAAAGATATTAATACAGAGATTAACCACCTAGATATCATTTCAGGTCTGACAGGTCCGAGAGGTAGACACTTTTAAAAGGGCAACTGGCCTTTCCGGGGTTGCTAAAACATGTTATGTAAGTAATATATCACAAGAGGTCCCATGCAGGCAATCTAGGGATTGTAGTAATTCAATCTCTAAAGAGGTTGGGTCCTTGAAAACTCTTAAGGTAAATCATTGGTTGGGGAATTTAAGGCCTTCTGGGGGAAAATAGGTACGGAGGCCGTGAATCGGTGTGGGGGTGGGTAGGTCAGTGTAGTCAGCAGGCGGGCTTGGGGTTTGCCATGGTGTCACACCCTCACTGTACCACAGGCCTTAGATTCCGTTAGCAGTGGTCTGCTGCTAGCCAGCGTGCCAGAGGGGTTTCTTTATGCCTGGGCTTCACCCTCAGCTTTTGACCTTCCCCTCCAGCCTGCACTGTACTTGGGCCCCGTGTTTCTTATTCCATGGTGCTGGGCTGATGGGCAGGGCTGTGTGGCTTTCTCTGTTCTGCTGGTCGGCCATGTGGTAGCCAAGCTCTGCCTTGGATCTGCGGTCAGTCCTGAGCCGGTGTTTCCTGCCTCTGCCCTGGGGCTAGGAGACCTCTGTTTGGTGTTGACATAGGATCCCTCTTCTGGCACTTCTGCCCTTCTTCCTCCTGTCTGTCAGGTGAGGCCCCCAGCGAAGTGCTTGTGAGCTCTCGCTGGGGCAGACGGGCGGAGGCCCCGCCACCCCGGGCCGCCTGTGCCAGTGCATTACGGGCTTTGCTCATTCTCTACCAGCTGGTATGGCAGGCGGGGGCTTCTCCTTTCCTGGTCCTGACACAGACACGGTTCTTCTGACCATTGTCTCCTTGGAAGGGCTGGTTGCTCTTTGGGTATCAGGTGAACTTTGTTGCCTGTGACCCAGCTTTCTGATGGGCTCAAGAAGTTATAATTTTTATATTTCTATGCCTTTTCTTCATTATGATGGGAAAGATTTTTTTTCAGCTTTCTATATCCTAAGTGTAAGGACAGGCTTACTGAAATAAAATTTCCCCTATTCCTCCAGCCAGAGGAGTTTTCTTCCTCTGAGCTTATCTTTACTAGGACTATTACTAGGTACTTACTCTTTTTTTCCCTATAATATTTGTATGTATATCTTATTGGACCTACTGAACATAAGCTTAATGAGGTCTTGTTTTAATAGTCTTCATAGCCTACCTGTGCCTGGTGGTGTCTTACTGCACATGGCGCAAGGCCCCCGCCGAGGATTGGTGGGCAGAGGGCTGTGTTGAGAAGCAGGCGGGGAAGTCGCCATAGGCAGCGGTTAGGACAGTGAAGTTGTTGCTCTAAGGAAGGACATAACAGCTGTGTCTTTCCTGTCGTCTTTGAACTTCCATGTCCGGAATTAGACACCTTACTTGAATTTACAAGAAATGAACAGGTGTTGTGGAAGGAGACACTGTAAGATGCTGTTCCTTGGAATCTGAATGAAAACATGTCTCCAAATAAAGTTGTGAAACAAATTCTTGTAAAGCAAATTCTTCTTTTCCTGCAGATATCATTATGATGTTAGGGAAATGCTTTCCCAAGGGAAAATCCTCAGTCAAGTAATATGCAGATGTGAGAACATCTGATGGATGGCACGGAGTGTGGTTGGGCAGGTGTGTGAGTGGAGGACAGAAAGCTGAGCTGACACTGCTTTGCAGCAGTTGCCTGGCACTAGGAGTTGCCATGGCGTCAGCTCTCAGCCTCCCAAGCCCTGGGCATCTTTCTCAGGTTGCAGGGCCAAGTCCACACTTGCGGATCACCATCTCTCTGCCCCTCCTCTCTGACCCAGTGGCCCTTCCTAGGCTGCAGTATCACAGCCTGTCTGCATATGCTGCCGCTTTGAAATTTTAGGTTAGAATATATGACATTTCCTAAGTAAAACTACCTTGTACTTTTACAACTCATTGTTAAACTTTATAAGCCAGTTTTCTTAAGTTGAGGAATGCCTTAATATGACAGCATTTGTTCAATTACTAAATGATTACAGATAATTTGAAGAGATAATTTATTACCCAGGTTGGAGTATTTTCCTCACTCCTTTTCTCCAGTTTTGTGTGGAAGTTTACGTCAGTTTTTTCCGTGGAGGTTTTTAGCTTCCTTATTTCTAGGCAGAATTATGTTCCCCTGATGCTCATGTGGTATCTGAAGGTGGAACCTGATTATTAGTTTTGCCACTGTGCTACTTAGCATCATTTATCCTGAGGAAATGAGGTGTCTTTTGAGTGGACAAGGAAGGAAAGCCTCGTCACCCACCCAAAGTCCCCGATGTTGGAGAAGAAAGCAGAACCCTCCTGTCCTTGTGTGTATACTGACATCTGAATGCTCAGTCTATTACTGCTTTCTTCATAATTCTCATTTGGGGGAATATATGCTTATTAACCTATCTGGCTGTTACTTTTAGTAGAGAGGTGGTCAGAAGGAACGACACAAAAGACGAAACCAAACTGTGTAAAAGAACCGGAAAGAACATCTGTAGTTTCCCATGAACCTAAACGGTTGGAAAAATCTACAGACACAGAGGAGGACAATATAACTAGGCCACAATGTAGCAACAAAACCACCCAGTTCCGGTCAGTTCATGCTGAGCTGCTCTCAGAGCCTGAGGCGGCAGCTGAAGCAGCGCGTGGTCCAAAGCCGTCCGCCCCGAAGACCCCCACCCCATCCTCATCGCCGCCGCCACCAGCTCTCTCACCAGAGTCTGCCTACGTGCCAGCTGACTCAGCTCCGCTTGCCGTTCAGATGTTGGGTAAAGTCGCATCTACTCATTCGGGTCCATCTGACATGTTAATGGTGGATGTGGCTACAAGTCTGCCTGTTTTAGCCGAGGAGGTGCGGGGCTCAGAGGCGGAGGACTACGCGGTGGCCGCCCCTACTGTGTGTTCCGGAGAGGCGGTGGGGGGGGGGGGTTGTGAGCCAAACGTCTGTCCGTGTAGGTTTGGGTTCTAGGCCTAAAGACCATGAGGGCGAACCACCAACGGCTTCCTCAGTCCGCGCGCAGGATGAGCAAGAACCTCCTGCTCACGATCAAGCTCCCGCGGTTCCTTTGCAGGCGGCATTGAGGCCACAGCGATCGCTCACGTACAGTCTACCTGTGACCGTGAGCCTGTGACCGAAGGAGCTGCTTGTGTCGAGCAAATACCAGAACCAATAGTTGTCCCTTTCGCTGAGCACATTGCTCGTCTTAAAGAATATAAGCATCACCACCAGTTAGTCCCAGGTGTGTAGTAGGCAAGACAGCCTCAGGCGTGTCCGAAAAATCTGTAGGGACGGCCAGACCTGCACAGCTTGAGGATACAAAACACGATTCCTCCGTGGATGTGGAGGTGAAAGGCTCCACCACAACTGTATGCTCGGAAAACTCCCCGCACCTGGCGGTCCCTGGCTCTCCTGGGCAGGAGTCCTGGGGACACGCGTGTCCCGGGCTCCGGAAGGCAGACCCGTGCTCCCTGGGGAGGCTGCAGAAGCGGGGCGCCCGGCTGCGCCTGTGAGATCATCGAGCGGCCCCCCACTTCCTGTTCCAGAAATGGAACCGGCATGGGAAACAGCGCCTGAACCAGGTCTGGTGGAGTCAGGTGAGGGAATTAGATACTGATGAATTTAAAAATTACCTTTCAGGTGACATCTGTATTTTGGGTAACTGTCTAGGTTGGCTCCTGCAGGGTGATCAAGTTTTTCTAAGTAGTTTTTAAAATGCCAGGCCTATTTAAAGGCTTTGTTGTTCTTGAGATTTTACATTTATGGGATGAGTGATTTTAAAGTGACATCACCAAGACTTGGCCTCAGAAATGGGCTTCGAGCCCTTTTGTGTCATTCTCTTGGATGCAGTATGTGGTGGGAAACTTTAGAGCCTGTTGTCAGGTACAAAATATATTTATGTGATCTGAGTATTCTTATTGCAAGATGGTCACTAGGGGCTGTTGGTTTGAAATTTCTCACTTGTGAATGTAAAATCACCGTCACGCAATGCATTTACATGGACTGCGGCATCGTGAACGTGAGAGATGGTGGCGGTTGGCTGCTTTCGCAATGAGCCAAGGGAGCTTTGCATCCGGTTTGGGGGCGGGGCAGGCGCGGCCGGCCTGCCGCTGAGGGGGCAGCTTCACGCTGGATGGAGAGAGGGCCGGTCAGGCTGCAGCTCTGTCACACAGGGGAGCAGGGAGGGGGCAGCGGCACGGAGGACAACCGTGGACGCAGCTAAGGTGACTGGCTTCCTTCCTTTGGGTCCCCCGACAAGAGCCAAAATGAAGCCCCTAGATTCTTGGCTGTCGAGCTGTCGCCCACGCTTTCCTGTGACAGACACAGTTTGACCTCCACCTCCGTCTAAGTGTGGCGTTTGGTCTGCCCACCCTCCTTCTCATCCGGCCACCGCGGGGACCCTTTCCTCCCCGCAGGGATGGATGGCACCTGCGTGAGCCTCCTGCATTCCTTTTGCAGCAGCTCTCCTGACTTTGACTCTCCCCAGAACCAGAGTGATGCAGAAGGGTTCAGAAGCAGGCGTTGCGATCAAATTCTGTCTGGCGGTGTGACAGGGATTCTGCACAGCTGAAAAGGCGGAGGCCAGTGTTGGGAGCGTGGCGTGGTGTCCAGCACTACGCTTGTGGCCGAAGCAGCACTTTCATCCACGTCACTCTTCTCCCCAGTGCTTGCCTCTTTCTAAGGCCTAAGGGGATGGACAACACACAGAAACTGAAGACTTGACTTGGGCATAGTTTTTAACTAGTTTGAAGAAAGATCAACTGAAGTTCCTGCAGCTGCTGAAAACATACCAGTTTAATCATGTGCATAGTGTTCTTTTCTGGGGAAGAAAACAGCTGCCCCAGCGATACACAGCCCAGTGTTCAGAAGGCTCCTCCGCTGGGAACTGGCTGCCTCTGCCCCATCTTCTGGGACTCATTCTCCATGACAGGACTGCCTCGTTAGGCAAGTCAGACTTGGTTCACAGATTCCTTGGTGTGAGAAGATGCACGGTACTCCAGACCATCTTCCTAAAGAGCCACTGTTGGCCCAAGCAGCCCTTTCCCACCGCCTAGGACCTGTGATTTCAGGCCTTGCCTAAAAGGGGTGCTCTCTGGGGACTGAGTCCTAGAGCATGTGATATTTTGTGCATGGTGACAAATTAATGGGAGATAATGGTGCCAGTGATGAGCCAGAGCTATTTGATTATGTGATCAAAACTAATGTAAATAAAAAAATCATTATACAGGTGCATTAACACTTCTTTCAATGGGTTGATATACTCTTCGATTGACTTTATTTGGTAAAGCCAAAATATTAGTTCTCCATTTGCTGCCTGAGGACCCTGCAGAAGCCATGTCTGAAGTAGCTAGAAACAGCAACTCAGAATGAGATTGCTTCTTCAGCCACAGCTCCTGGGTCCCCTGCCACTTGCTGTCACAACCTTGTTCTCATTATCCAACTGTATAGAATCTCTTTTTCACATTACCAAACAGAATTTATTTAGCCCTCTCTATAGCATGCTTTATGGCACATATTACTACAGCTGTTTATTCATATGTAAAAAAAAATTTACATTTCAGTGCATAGCAGCTGATACAGAGACCAAACCTTTAATGCCTGCAAATTTTTTTTTATAGCAAAAGCAGCAAGCGAAGCAGGACAGCCACCACCCTATTCTAACATGTGGACCCTGTATTGTCTAACTGATATGAGTCAACAAAGTCGCCCATCACCGCCACCTGCACCTGGGCCTTTCCCCCAAGCAACCCTCTGTCTATCTAATCCCAAGGAGCCACACTTTCTGCAGCACCAACGCAAAGTCACTTCTCCGGCTTCCGTGATGATGGAAGACGGCAAGAAGGGCAGTGCCCCGGCACCTTTTATTCCAGTAGGGTCAAACGTTCAGGAGGCTCCGGGCTGGAGGCCTCTCCCTGGGTGTGCCGTGGTTTCTCAGTCAGATGCGCTGAAGAGATACACTGCAGTACAAGTACCCACCGCTGTTCCTGCAGATCGGAAATTCCAGAAACATATCCCACATCCCCAGGATTGCAGTCCTTCTACAAGTGGACAAGATGTCCCCAGGCCTCAAAGCCTAGTTTTTCTTTCCGTTGCTTTCCCAGTAGGAGAGTAGCCAAAAAAGGTTCAGGATCTGGTGACAAACATATGCCCTTTGGAAGTTGTAGCATTGCTGGAGAAATAAACGTGACCACTGCCCACGTTCGCAAAGCAGAAACTCAGAACTGGTAGGTACATTTCCTGCCGCGTTGTGTGACCCTGAACACTGCTGAGTTTTCAGCATTTTGATTTGACCTGCAGGTTGAGAGTTTTTAAAAACGGAATTGAGATCTGCAGTAGGTTGGGGTCAGGTCCAGTGTGAGGTGGTATTGTCTCCAGGTTTCCTGCCACTGGTTCCTAACAAAAGCCCAGCCAGTGCCCCACCCCCTAACGACACATACCAGACACCTGGGGCCTAAGACATGCCCTGATCAGCTGAGTCACCACTGAACACCGGTTCTATGTCTAGCCCCATGGACGATGCAAAAAGGGGGTAGTTAAAAAAAAATGTGGAAACTTTATAATCTTGTTGGCATGTTTAAGAGGTGGGGAGGAGCAGAGACAAGACATAAGGTGTAATTGAGCCAGGCGCCCTCTCTCAGATAGGCTGCTCAGGCCTCGATGTAATGTGACACCTGAGTAGGAGAAGCCACCTCCGGCAGAGCCCACAGAGGCTGAGGGCATGAAGAGCTTGGGGATGCGAGACACTGCAAGCAGGTCAAAATGAGACTGGCTGGGAGGCGCTGGGCAGAGTGCATGAGATGAAGTTGGAGATGTGAAGAGAGGCCCATTCCATTCAGGGTCTCTGTAGGCCAGAGAGATTTGGACTGCAGTTCAAGGGGGAGCCAGAGAGCGACCCATCTGCTGGCTGCTCCGTGGAAAAGGATCGGCCGTCAGGGAGACAAGAACATGTCCTACAAGGGTCATAGCCACCCCCCAGCGGGTTCAGTTTCTTATACTTGTGGGCATTTCAAGCTGAACAGCTGATGGACAAAAGCTAGATTTTTCTTCGTAGGTTCAAGTACTGCAGTTACTGTGTTTGAGGAGACAACTCATCACAGTATCTTAGGGCTGTGTGCGCTTCTTATTCACTCCCTCCATAGACTTTTGTGGAAGTTAAACATGAAGTCTGAAACATGGATTTTTTCAGCATGAAATGCTAGGGTATTTTCATGCACAGGTAACTGATTAGGTAAGAGCTTAGAGCAGGAGGATGGCCTTGCATTCCTGATCTTGACTCGTTCAGGTTCGTGATTCAAACAATTCACTACTTACCTTACAGATGCTGAAAATGACACTGTTTGAATCGACGTCCAAAGTGGGGCCTGCCACCACGCGTAATGTGTCAATAAACTTCATGCAAGCGAAAAGCCTGTATTCTTATTTTGTAATCTAGGAGATACACAACTGAACACACAGGTCTTAAATCTTCTTGGACATAGGACACAACAGCATTTTCCAACTTTTATATCTATATGGTAAAGAAAGCTTTGTGCCCCCTACAGTGGTGCCCAGTCAGGTACCCCTACTTGATCGCTCTGTGGTCGGCACCTCATGACAACACCGTATTCGCTCACACACCGCAGAGCGCTGCCTGCCTGCTGAGTGCTCTGCGTGAGAGGTGGCCGGCTGGCCCGGGGACTGCAGTGCCACAAGGACCTCTTTGGAAGGACACTCTTGCCAAGTTAGGACAGTATTGGGTGTAAAAGACATCACACTTTTTTTGAACATTCTAAAGCCTTTATTTAGCATCAGTGCACTATTTCATTATAACACTTGTTAATGTCAAAACAGCAATTAAAATAATTTACTGGCAGCTACCTAAGACTCCTTGGAGCAGCATCTCAGTCTGGGGTTGGGTGGATAAATATAAGATTAATGTGCCCCAATTAAAGGGGCAAAGCTACTGTACAGTAGGTCTCCATACATATTTTAAGCACACAGGTACCTTGCAGTGCACAAGATCTCCTCTTACATAGTTTGGTATTTATAATACATGAGTACAACTTAGCTGTTCTGGTGGCGTTTGCCACTGGAAGCATTTCAAAGGTTTGTCGTTATGTCATGATGTTGATTAAAATCTGTATTTCTAGGACATTTTTGTGAATTGCTAGATTATATATGTATATTTTCAATTCAAACACCTTTTAATTCAATGACACTGGTTACAAAATTATAAAAGTAAATTCAGAGCATTAAAATAAGCACAATATACGTTGGCTTAGAATTTTCAAATGAATTATTCAGGCATTGTATTCTTTTTGGAAGTGGGGTAAAATTAAAATTAGTATGACAAACCATCTTTTAATACAGTCTTTACAAAATGACAACCTTCTCTACATTTGAGCACATAAACTTTATATAGGAGAATTATAAACATTTCAAGATTACATCTAAAACATTCAAGCATGACAGCATGAAAATATTCAAAATAACCTGATTTGGGATTACTGTATAATTCCATAAAGCTAAAGTTACACTTAGGTGTAAACCCTCAGTAAGTATGACAGCAGCTGTAACAAGCATGTTCCCCAGCAGTTTCTCCTGCCTCTGTGAAACAGTATCCAAGTAAGTATGTTGGGAGAGCAAAATCACCCATTTGTTCTAAGACTTTCATCACTAATACCACCTATTTTTGTTGGATGAAATGCAAGTTATGAGCAGGTTTTTAAAAAAATTTTTTTTAAAGATGAGTAGAAACCAAGGAAAACAATTTAAAAACATAAGTTTAAGACTTATTTGTAGATTAGCCAAATGCCCTGATTTGTCTGCATTTTCTTTTAATAAATGTCAGGCAAATTGAAGTAGTTTCTGTCCCAGTAGCTGCCAGAGTAAAGCCAGTCCTGGGCTCCGTTATAAGGATTAGGACCTTGATTGAACCACCTGTTTAAAAAGAAAAGACTTTTAGAGGGGAAACTAATCACTGGGTACCAGCTATTCTACCAACTCACTCCCTTCTGTGAGCGAGGGGTTTCCAAAGAGGCTTTTAAGAAATGGCACTGTTTGAAGAGAGCATGTATGTAGACTAGCGCTTCAAAAGGTGTAATACCTACCATGCAGGTCTATGGATTTTCCACAGCATTCACAGCAGGAGGATCTTCTGTGTAGTGGATGGTTAGAAGCCATGTATTTGTCTAATTGTTCATTCTCTAGCCCCATTCCTTCTCTCCCACTAGAAGGCATCTTTTTAAGCCATAGGGAGTAAGGAACTAGGATAAGGCAATTAACTTTTACAACATACTATAACCACAGGTAAGGCGCCTGATTCAGAGTAAATGCCCCTCCAACTCTTAAAAGTCCACTTTTCAAAGGGGTTGGACGTCAGAGAAGTGAAATAACTTGCCCAAGCTTGTAACTGACATCAAACTTAAGTATGATTTTAAAGACCACGACTTCTCAAATATACTATACACACAGTGCACTGAAATTAGCCCACATCTTCCTGGGTATCAATTTTCTCCATGTTTCTATGGATTCTTAGGTTCCATCTAGCTTTTAACACCCTCACCTGTCATACCTGATTCTAGAGCTGTCCCAGTCACTTTCTTGCCCTTTAGAAATCATGCCACACATTTCCCACAGCCCCAGCTTTCTGCTGATAATGGAAATACAAAATTACTTGCTCAAGGAGTTCACAAGTTGGTATAATATCTTAAAAATATGATTTAGTTTTCAGAGTAACATCTATGAAAATAGTTTCATATATTTTTGCCATTCTACCAAATAAATTGCTTCTAATTTAACAAAGAGATATTTGTTTCCTGAGTCCCAAATGCTCCCATTATCACTAAAACAACACTAAAAACCTGAGGAGGAAAAAAAGCTTCAGATCAGCTGATATCTGGGATGATCCTTAGTTAAATGCCCATTAGACCAAATTTTCTAGAATATGACATAAATTATTTAGCTTTTAGGACTTTCCTAATTAGAACATTTTAAAAGTCTACTTCAAAGGATAAAGATTATAATTCAGAGTTTGGTAACCAAACTGGAAATATCTTGACAAATCTTTATGTGATTCAAGTCATAGAATTCTTGTCTCCTATGAGGTGTACAGTTAACACTCCTCTGGGTTTCAAAGTCCGGGCAGTGAAAGCACTTTGTGGGCAGGCGGAGCACAGGCAAATCCACATTAACCTTATCCAAATTCATTTTAAAAATTAACCAAGCCTCCAGCCCTGTGTCAGAAGATTTCTTCCATCAAAATGGAGAAGGGGAAAGGCAAATTGCAATAAGTCATTTTGCAGAACGGAAGATTCAAGGGCTAAGGATGTTTCCTTGGTCATATGTAAGCCAAGTTCTCTAAAGCCCGTGTGTCTGTAAGCTTCCCTTCAGGGAGCACCACTTGCTGCGGAGAGGTCAAATCCTCCACCAAAGATGAGCTCCTACCAAGTCGATCGTCCGAAGAATATTAGAGTTTCTTCCAACTTCTAGTTGTCCTACTTTTGAGCACTAGTGGCTGGAAACCTCACCCCTCCACACACAAAACAATCCAGCAATTTGTCTTTCTAAGGTCTTAAACATTTACACAAGCGTGGGCAATAGGAAAGAAGAGGGTAAGAAGATTCCTTTGCCACTTAATTCACTACTTTTGAGTCTAGAGTGCGTGGATCTGTATCAGTAAAGTAATGCTCTATGAGGCTCTGCAGGATGCCCGGGCTGCAGCAGGAGATGGTGTCACCAATGCTTTTGCTTCATCACCCACCTCCTCGCCTCTTCAAATCCTCTGTCTCTCCCCAGTCCCTCCCACTCCCTTAGCCAGGTAGGAAGATAGGTCAGGATCATAAGCAGCTGTTTTCATAAGCAGGGACCATAGTTTACAGCCCGAAAGAACCCTGGAGCCTGAGGGCTCTTCAAGTGAGTGAGACCAGTATTAGTCGTGATGGCAGCTCTTGTGCGGAAGAACGGGTTTGGGTCCTGCGAGGGCTGGTTAGCTCGACCCAGCAGGAAATTTCTTTACAAAATGCCCCTACACACACTGGACCAAGCCATTCAAGAATAGACTATCAGTCAGGAGGAGAGCCAGGTGAGGGAATGAGCAATATTCCTTCCACCCCCAAGAGTTCAGAGCACTTGAGTTCCGGGAAGAAGGCGGCGGGAGCAGGGTGGCGGAAATCTCCTCCCAAAACCATATATATATTTATGAAAATACAACAAATACAACTATTCCTAAAAGACAGACCAGAAGATACAGGACAGCACCCAGCCTGCATCTACACCTGACAGGACTCGGCACCCTGCGAGGCGGGTAAGATACGGAGCCGCGTCCTGGTGGGACCCGAGCACTCCCCAACCCCAGCGCACCGGCATGAGGAGAGGATTCAGAGCCGGGAGGGAGTGGAAGTACAAGTCCCCGAAGTAACCAGCCCTGGTGATCTGCGCGGGGAGCGCTGACACACATCACATGGTGTATCGGAGATTGGAGGGACAGAGGGTGCAGGATCTGAGCCGGGGAATGCACCCAGGTCCTTGCAGCCGGCTCCCGGGACAAAAGAAAAGAGCGCGCTTATTTTTAGCGGTCTTAAAGAGATAGGGGCCCAACAGAGGAGCAGGATCGTCCCAGCACACTCAGCTCAGCAGGCTGGGAGTCCTGAGGAATTTCGGACCCCTTGGCTGGCGACTGGGAAAAAAAGTAGCCGCACTGAGACTTCCCACAGAGACAGCAGCCTCCCATTTGTTCCCGGCCCAGCCAGAGGTACAAAGGGCCCTGCAGAGTGGCGTGGCCACAGCGTGGAATAGTGGAGCAACAGCGCCACCTACAGCATCCTCACAGAATGTATTCCCGGCGGGCGTCTTTTTTTGTTTTGTTTTGTTTTGTTGGTGTTTTCTTTTCTCTTTTCTTTCTATTCTTTCTTTCTTTTTCTTTCTCCTTTTTTTTTTTAAAGTCTTAAAGAGCCCAGCTGACATACGTGGCACTACAGGTGACCACTTCTATCGCCATGAAAAGACAGAGGAATATGGTACAAACAAAGCTTATCCAGACCCAGAAACCAGAGAGGGAGTCTGAAGGGATGGACATGCACAATTTTCCTGAAAAAGAATTCAGAATAAAAGTCATAACCATACTGATGAATCTACATAGAAATATGCAAGAGCTGAGGGAGGAAGTGAGGGAAGTGAGGAAAGAATATGCAGAAATCAGACAAGTGATCAACGGGCTTAGCAGCAGACTGGACGAGATGCAAGAGGCTGTTAATGGAATAGAAATCAGAGAACAGGAATACAGAGAAGCTGAGGCAGAGAGAGATAAAAGGATCTCTAGGAATGAAAGAATATTAAGAGAACTGTGTGACCAATCCAAACGGAACAATATTTGCATTATAGGAGTACCAGAGGAAGAAGAGAGAGAAAAAGGGATAGAAAGTGTCTTTCAAGAAATAATTGCTGAAAATGTCCCCATGCTGGGGAAGGAAATAGTCTCGCAGTCCACGGAAGCCCACAGATCTCCCAACACAAGGGACCCAAGGAAGACAACACCAAGACACATAATAATTAAAATGGCAAAGATCAAAGTTAAGGACAGAGTATTAAAGGCAGCTAGAGAGAAAAAGATCACCTACAAAGGAAAACCCATCAGACTTCTCAACAGAAACCTTACAGGCCAGAAGAGAATGGCATGATATATTAAACAAAATGAAACAGAAGGGCCTTGAACCAAGAATATTGTATCAAGCACAATTATCATTTAAATATAATAGAGGGATTAAACAATTTCCAGACAAGCGAAAGCTGAAAGAGTTTGCCTCCCATAAACCACCTCAACAGGATATCTTCTTTTTTTTTTTTTCAACAGGATATCTTAAACGGACTGCTCTGGAGGGAAGCACTCCTGAGGCTAAAAAGATGTCGCCAGAGAAAATAAAATCATAGCAAAGAAAGCAGACCATCCAAATACTAACTAAAGGCAAAGAATAAAACACCTAGTATATAAAGAATGGAGGAGGAAGAATAATAAGGGAGAAAAATAAAGAAACATCAGACTGTGTTTACAATAACTTAAAAAGAAAGTTAAGTTAGATTGTCAGATAGTAAAGAAGCAACCCTTGAACTTTTGGTAATGAAGAATCTAAAGGCAGCAATGGCAATAAGTACATATGTATCGATAATCACCCTAAATGTAAGTGGACTGAATGCACCAATCAAAAGACACAGAGTAATAGAATGGATAAAAAGCAAGACCCATCTAAGATGCTGCTTACAAGAGACTCACATCAAACCCAAAGATATACACAGACTAAAAGTGATGGGATGGAAAAAGATATTTCATGCAAACAACAAGGAGAAAAAAGCAGGTGTTGCAGTACTTGTATCAGACAAAATAGACTTCAAAACAAAGAAAGTAGCAAGAGATAAAGAAGGACATTACATAATGATAAAGGGGTCAGTCCAACAAGAAGATATAACCATTATAAATATATATGTACCCAACACAGGAGAGTCAGCATATGTGAAACAAATACTAACAGAATTAAAGGAGGAAATAGAAAGCAATGCATTCATTTTGGAGACTTCAACACACCACTCACTCCAAAGGAAAGATCAACCAGACAGAGAATAAGTAAAGACACAGAGGCACTGAACAACACACTAGAGCAGATGGACCTAACAGATATCTACAGAACTCTGCACCAAAAGCAGCAGGATACACTTTCTTCTCAAGTGCACATGGAATATTTTCCAGAATAGACCACATACTAGGCCACAAAAAGAACCTCAGTAAATTCAAAAATATTGAAATCCTACCAACCAACTTCTCAGATCACAAAGGTCATAAAACTAGAAATAAATTTTAGAAAGAAAACAAAAAGGCTCACAAATACATGGAGACTTAACAACATTCTCCTAATTAATCAATGGGTTAACGACCAAATCAAAACAGAAATCAAAGAATATATGGAGACTAATGACAACAACAACACAAAGCCACAACTTTGTGGGACGCAGCAAAGGCAGTTCTAAGAGGAAAGTATATTGCAATCCAGGCCTATTTAAAGAAGGAACAACATTCCCAAATGAATAGTCTAAAGACACAATTACTGAAATTGGAAAAAGAAGAAAAAAGGAGGCCCAAAGTCACCAGAAGGAGGGACATAATAAAGATCAGAGAAGAAATAAATAAAATAGAGAATAAAACAATAGAAAAAAAATCAATGAAACCAAGAGCTGGTTCTTTGAAAAAATAAACAACATAGATAAACCCCTAGCCAGACTCATTAAGAGAAAAAGAGAATCTACACACATAAACAGAATCAGAAATGAGAAAGGAAAAATAATGACGGACCCCACAGAAATACAAAGAATTATAAGAGAATATTATGAGAATCTATATGCTAACAAGCTGGAAAACCTAGAAGAAATGG
Source organism: Phataginus tricuspis (assembly GCA_029783875.1). Taxonomy (NCBI): domain Eukaryota; kingdom Metazoa; phylum Chordata; class Mammalia; order Pholidota; family Manidae; genus Phataginus; species Phataginus tricuspis. Next base: position 8,245,688 of record JAQQAC010015530.1, on the reverse strand, counting down.
ACAACTTCTTAGAAAAATACAACCTTCCAAGAATGACCAAACAAGAAACAGAAAAGCTAAACAGACCAATCACCAGCAATGAAATTGAAGCAGTAATCAAAAAACTACCCAAGAACAAAACCCCTGGACCAGATGGATTCACCTCTGAATTCTACCAGACATATAGAGAAGAAATAACACCCATTCTCCTTAAAGTTTTTCAAATAATAGAAGAGGAGGGAATACTTCAAAACTCATTCTATGAAGCCTGCACCATTCTAATACCAAAACCAGGCAAAGACCTCACCAAAAAGAAAATTACAGACCAATATCCCTGATGAACGTAGATGCAAAAATACTCAACAAAATATTAGCAAACCGAATTCAAAAATACATCAAGAGGATCATACACCATGATCAAGTGGGATTCATCCCAGGGATGCAAGGATGGGACAACATTCCAAAATCCATCAACGTTATCCACCACATCAACCAAAAGAAGAACAAAAACCACATGATCATCTCCATAGATGCTGAAAAAGCATTTGACAAAATTCAGCATCCATTCATGATTAAAACTCTCAACAAAATGGGTATAGAGGGCAAGTACCTCAACATCATAAAGGCCATATATGATAAACCCACAGCTAACATCATACTTAACAGTGAGAAGCTGAACGCTTTTCATCTAAGATTGGGAACGAGATAGGGATGCCCACTCTCTCCACTGTTATTCAACACAGTACTGGAGGTCCTAGCCACGGCAATTAGACAAAACAAAGACATACAAGGCATCCAGGTTGGTAAAGAAGAAGTCAAATTGTCACTATTTGCAGATGACATGATATTGTACATAAAAAACCCTAAAGACTCCACTCCAAAACTACTAGAACTAATATCTGAATTCAGCAAAGTTACAGGATACATAATTAACACACAGAAATCTGTAGCTTTCCTATACACTAATGATGAACTAACAGAAAGAGAAATCAGAAAAACAATTCCATTCACAATTGCATCAAAAAGAATAAAATACCTAGGAATAAACCTAATGAAGGAAGTGAAAGACCTGTACTCTGAAAACTACAAGACACTCCTAGGAGAAATTAAAGAGGACACTAACAAATGGAAATTCATCCCATGCTCTTGGCTAGGAAGAATAAATATTGTCAAAATGGCTATCCTACCTAAAGCAATCTACAGATTCAATGCAATCCCTATCAAACTACCAACAGCTTTCTTCAATGAACTGGAACAAATAATTCTAAAATTCATATGGAACCACAGAAGACCCTGAATAGCCAAAGCAATCCTGAGAAGTAGGAATAAAACAGGGGGAATTACGCTTCCTGACTTCAAGCTCTACTACAAAGCCACAGTAATCAAGACAATTTGGTATTGGCACAAAAAGAGACCCACAGACCAGTGGAACAGAATAGAAAATCCAAACATTAACCCAAACATATACAGTCAATTAATATTTGATAAAGGAGCCTTGTATATACAATGGGGAGATAACAGCCTCTTCAGCAGCTGGTGTTGGCAAAATTGGGCAGCTACATGTAAGAGAATGAAACTGGACTACTGTCTAACCCCATACACAAAAGTCAACTCGAAATGGATCAAAGAACTGAATGTAAGTCATCAAACCATAAAACTCTTAGAAAAAAACATAGGCAAAAATTTTTTGGACATAATAATGAACGACTTCTTCATGAACATATCTCCCTGGGCAAGGGAAACAAAAGCAAAAATGAAGAAGTGGGACTACATCAAGCTGAAAAGCTTCTGTACAGCAAAGGACACCATCAGTAGAACAAAAAGACATCCTGCAGTATGGGAGAATATATTCATAAATGACATATCCGATAAGGGGTTGACGTCCAAAATATATAAAGAAGTCACGCACCTCAACAAACAAAAAGCAAATAATCCAATTAAGAAATGGGCAGAGGACATGAATAGACACTTCTCCAAAGAAGAAATTCAGATGGCCAACAGGCACATGAAAAGATGCTCCACATCGCTAATCATCAGAGAAATGCAGATTAAAACCACAATGAGATATCGTCTCACACCAGTGAGGATGGCCAACATCCAAAACACAAACAACAACAAATGTTGGCGAGGATGTGGAGAAAAGTGAACCCTCCTACACTGCCGGTGGGAATGCAAATTAGTTCAACCATTGTGGAAAGCAGTATGGAGGTTCCTCAAAAAACTCAAAATAGAAATACCATTTGACCCAGGAATCCCACTCCTAGGAATTTACCCGAAGAATGCAGCAGCCCAGTTTGAAAAAGACAGATGCACCCTTATGTTTATCGCAGCACTATTTACAATAGCCAAGAAATGGAAGCAACCTAAGTGTCCAACAGTAGATGAATGGATAAAGAAGAGGTGGTACATATACACAATGGAATATTATTCAGCCATAAGAAGAAAACAAATCTTACCATTTGCAACAACATGGATGGAGCTAGAGGGTATTATGCTCAGTGAAATAAGCCAGGTGGAGAAAGACAAGTATCAAATGATTTCACTCATATGTGGAGTATAAGAACAAAGAAAAAAATTGAAGGAACAAAACAGCAGCAGACTCACAGAACCCAAGAACGGACTAACAGTTACCAAAGGGAAAGGGACTGGGGAAGATGGGTGGGAAGGGAGGGATAAGGGGTAAAAAGGGGCATTACGATTAGCAGATGTAATGTTGGGGGGGCACGGGGAAGGCTGTACAACTCAGAGAAGACAAGTAGTGACTCTATAGCATCTCACTATGCTGATGGACAGTGACTGTAATGGGGTTGGTGGGGGGGACCTGATGAAGGGGGTAGTTTAATAGCCATAATGTTGCACATGTAATTATAGATTAATGATATCAAAAGAAATAAGAAAAAAGAGTTCAGAGCACTTATCTTTTGACACAGGGTCCGTAGGATCATTTATAAAATCTATATGTTCATGTAGGAACCACTGATAAGAAGACAGCCGTGGAAGAGGGCACGTGTAAAGGCCCCAAACTGGCTCACAAGGGTAGCTTCTTGTTTTTAGTTGCAGGCTACCACGGGGCTCTCAAAGCTCTTTGCTTTCAGAATGCTAAGAGCTATCTGACAGCAAAAATCCTTAGTGGACTTAAAACCTGAAAATGTGACCAGTAAGATGGAGGTGTTGATAATTAGAAATAGAGTAGAAAAAGGGGGTTTTCTGTGAAAGAGACTAGAAATTATGATAAAGTGTATCAACATCTTTTGAAACGGGATGACAGTAAAGCAATGTGGCTCTGCCTGAATATTAATGAAGGTGGAGGTTCTAATCCAGGCCTTGCTGGTGTGTGTCCTTGCGCAAGTCCCCTAAATGAAATACACCAGCATTTTGGTTTCTTCTGGTTCAACGAAGGGGTTTCAAGGCCAGTGGCTGTCAGACTACGGTCACCAAGTTTCTAGGGGCTGGGGTGCACGCAGGGTGCGAGAAGGTGAGGGGTGGCCAAGGCCCCGCCCCCAGCCCTCCTCCAGCCAGAACAGGTGTATTCACATGTGTATTTGCAGGTTCTCTACGGCAAAAGATGTTTACACGAACAAAGTCCCAAAAGCACTGGACTAGAAAGCTAAAGTCACCTCTAGTTCTAATAATTACCCCTCTTTCTCTAAGATGCAGAAGGACCACCAAATACTATCTGCTAAATGCTTGCAAAGTCATGTCCATAGTATCTCTAAAATTTAATAACTTTGAACTATGGACAGTGGTTTCTCTTAGGGAATACAAATGCAGAAAATGTTTTTATTCTAGTCCTACTTACAAGTTGTTCTATTATTCAATAAAGTAACTACTATATAATGTCTGGTTCTTTAAAAAGAAAAATTTCAAAACTTAGAAATGTTATTGCTCACTTTCTATTTCTGAATGGAATCCAAGATTACTTTATACAAATCCTATTTCCATGACACGTCAGACCCTCGTGCTTGGAGAAGCAAAGGCAGTGCCTGAATGTCCCTGGCACAAGATGTGTGTGTGAGCAAATGCCCTGCAACTTACCCACTGAATCTATTTTCCTCCCACATCAGTAAGGCTAGATTTCAATGCCCCCCCCCCTTAAACAGGGAAAGAACAGGGTTTTGCCAGATAAGGAAGAAAGATATTAGCTTAATTGACATTTACCTGTGATAACTGTGTGGAAATATTTTAACTTTGATTTCCAAGTAGTCCTTTTTGCCACACATGCAACGCTTTTTTGTTTGACTACTTAGTTGGTGGAAATAACTGTTCTCTCAGGCCTGGGAGCAACTCGGCAGGGCTTCAGGGAGGTGGTGCCCCGCAGGACCCCCTGCGCCCTCCCCCCTGCCCCGCACGCAGCTCCGCCACACGGGGGCGGCCACGCACCTCGTCTGCCAGTCCTCTTCGGACTTGGACCTGTTTTTGCGGGCTGCTCTTTGTTTTTCCTCAAGTCGTTTTTTTTCTTCACTAGCTTGATCTGAAACAAACAGCAAAGACAAACAGTTCTCCAAGTGGAGACGGCCAGGCATACACCAGCCGCATGAACTTCGCGGAGAAGGGCCTTCTGTGCGTATCAGCACGGTCCTCATCTTACTAGAACACAAACACCAGGGCCAAACCTGGCGCTGACGCTGGGACGCACCCCTGCTCAGGGGGGCAGACGGTCTCTGAGACCCAGTCATCTCTCTACAGCCTCTGCAGGCACCATAACATAAAGAGCCTGCTTATTCTCAAGGCCAAAGAAGTTGTGTTAAAATGCTTCAGGGAAAAAAACTGGGTAGAAAAACTGAAGAAACATGGACTTTCTCTAAATTCTTAGTCCTCACAGAACTCCTTCAGATTCCATTCATACAAAATTCAAGCAATTCTCCAAGAAGCTGCCACACAGTGTCACCATCAGAGCATTTGGTTGGAACAGAGTTGCTCGGCCGCGGGGCGACCGACCCGCTGGGCCGGGTGACTGTCTGTGGGGGGCTGCCCTGCCATGGCCGGATGCTTATCGGCGGCACCCCAGGCCTGTACCCACGAGACGCCAGGGGCAGCTCCCCAGACGGGACAACCAAGGCCTCCAGGCATTGCTACATGTCCCCTGGGAGGAAACTGCCCCCCTCCTGAGAACCACTGAGGAGGAATTTAACACCACAGGGTAAAAATGTTACGATTAACGGAGGCCAGGCACTTCTTTGAGCCGCACAAGGTGGTATATAAAGCCTGAAATATATAGTAAAATAATTAGTCAGAATAGAGGTTATAGTTGATAAAGATGGTATTATTTTCTCAAATTCCCCTCTAACATTTACAGCATGCCTCTGGCCATAAGCAGCACATTAAATTATGAGGGCTTATCAGTGAAATGATATGAGCTACGAAGGCCTACCTCAAATCTCCAAATTTAACACAAAAGTTACTGAATTTAATTCAAAAATCTCTAAGAGAGATTAAGAATGCCTGTACCCCAATGGTGCTAACCACCACCAGGAGTAAAACACACCGCAACATTCCCCTGGACGCACGTGGCCCAGCAGCGCCGTCACACGCTACGTACCTATTTCTCCATTTTCCATGGCTCTGATGTCAGGCCGTAACCTGCAGTCTGTCTTAGGGATCACACTCTCCATATCCTTGTCCATTTCATTCAAAACCATTGCAAAGCTAGTAAAATTATACATCTAAAAGGAAGAAAAATGTTCAAATTAATGTATCCCATGGCATAATGGGTAATGAAACCCCTGAGGGTACAGTGACTTGAAATGCACCCCTCCTTTCGTGGCAGTGGGGGCCAGCCTTTCTCAGGCCACACAGCTAAGCCTCTTCTCCCAAGTCTGCACCGCCTACAGGTCCTACCTGCTGGACCCGGGCAGCTTATCCTGAACAAGCCGTGTCATCTTGTGTTTAAGGAGAGCCAGTCTTACCCCTCATTTTTAAAGCTCTCTATAAATCCCACCCCACAACACCCCCACCCAAAGGGATGGAGAGCACGGACGCCCTGGGCCTCGTGAGGGGTGAGAGGGGGGGCGCTGGAAGAGGGGGCTGAGGGGCATGCGGTGACCGCCTGCCCTCCTCTCTGCTCTGCCCGGCTGGCCCCGCACGAGCTGGGGAAGGAGTCCCTCTGGAGCCGAGTACAGGCCGGAGGGCCGCCCTCCACGACCAACCCCAGTCTCACCTGGGCAGAATTGGGAGGCCGTGGGGCTATCCGCCACAGGAGCCCACTCCCGGGAATGACAAACACGCTTTCAGCATCTGGCACCGGCATCTCATCCGGCTCCTCAGAGGCACTCATCTGGAAGAGTCAACATGAGCAAAGCTGAACCACTTTAAGAAGAACGCGGACTCAAACTGTAAGACCACCCCCGTTCACTGCACACCGAGGATGCCGGCTGCGCGGGGCCGGAGCGCCGCCACGTTCTCGCTCATGGGCCTGGCCACGAGAAGCTGCAGCCCAGGTGGGAAATCCTATCAGGACACTGGCTGTCCCTGAAGGGGGAGGTTTACCAGGAGGAGGACAGCCGTCCAGGAATGAGGCCCTTAGCTGGGCTGGTCTTAACTTCAGGGATTCAGAGAAAAGGGGGAGGATCACAGAACTGTTCAGCATGAAAATGCAGGAGATGAGTTTGGAGGAAATTTTAAATATTCAACTGATCTCAACTTCTAATGCACATGAACAGAAAGAAGGAAACAAAAATTTGTCCAAGATGAGCCCCAACTCCCCAAAGCTGTATGACCGCGAGGCCCCGTGTCTGAGTGCACAGGCTCTCAGGGGTGCGCACCCACACGCCAGGGAAGACGGGCCAGACATGCGCTAGCGAGGCCAGTCACCTATTCACTAAAAAGAGTCAAGGATGTCTGTCAACTAACCTCTCTTAAAAAAAAAATTCAAGGAGAAAAATCACATGCATGTTCAACAAGGAATAAAAAGGTCCACCCGAGAGCCCATGAGAGGCCACGTCCAGGAAGGTCAGGACAGACTCAAGAGGCCAGCGGTTCCTTCCGTGCCACCCACGAGATGTTCACCTGTTTGCTGTTCTTCTTCTCGTCCATATTTTTCTTATCGTTTTTTTTGTAAGCATCAAACGTGGCGGGGTCAACACTGTATAGACACTCAGTCCACTTCCCGTAGAGTGCACAGAGCTTCTTTTTGCTGCCAAGAGAAAATGACGTTCAGCTGACAAACCAGTGTTTTGCTGTAACTCAAAATGATTATAAAGATGCTTATAAATCAGATTCTTTGAAGACAGCAGTATTTCCTTGTAGAAGAAATATTTTTCAAAGAATTGAAATGCTTGTTTCCTATGCTCTGGCAGCAGGTTTTAATACTGACATTGTATTTAGTGAATGACACCTATACTACTCAATGTTTAAAGTGGAAACATTACCTTTTATCTTGAATGTAGCCTTCAACTTTGTGTAGTTCCTTACCAAAAAGGCCACACGGCTTAAAATTCAGCACACATTTGTCCCCAGTCCTGTGAGGGAGACATTAAGCCCCGATTACCGCTGGCAGGGGAAGCAGCAGGGGGGACGATGACTGTGAGGAACCTCTGGCAGCAGGTGCTCTCTGCTGATTTCCGAATGCCAGACCCCACACAGCGGTAGCAGGGCTAACCCTTCCTTTGTGCTAGGCCTCCGTAAGGAAAGGCAAGCGGGGTTCATACAGATTACCTAACTTGCTGCCATGGGATAACTGTCTGTGTCCCCCAAATTGCTACATCAGAGCCCTAATCCCCAGTGTGAAGGCACTGGAGGAATGGGATTCGTGTTCTTATAAGAAGAGACACAAGCTGATCTCTCTAACCACGTGAGGATGAGAAGGCCGCCTTCTGCAGACCGGGCTGCCGATTGGTTAGCCCCCTGCCCTGGGGCTCCCCTGCCTCCAGAACTGTGACAGACACACACCTGATGCTGAAGCCATCTCTCTTTAACTTTCATGTTCCCCCTGCCCCACACCCGTGTGGGTAACACACACTTAACAATATAAGCAAACCAAGCTGAGACTGGAATTAAGAGTCACAGAGGCTGCAGGTCAGAGTTCACCCAGTGTTCCCTTATCAGGGACTTTAAGGAACTCTGCTCATTGGATAGGCTCCTATTTATTCAAGAGTTATACTGCCTGGCTCTCAATTCTCGCCAGGCTCTACTAGAGCTTTCTGAAGAACTGAAGTCCCCTGGGACAGTGGATGCCACCTGGAAGTGTCTTACTTGTGGTTTGTGATTTCCACGTTGCCGTACTGCTCAATCCACAGTTTACCCACAATGATATTATGTACACAGCAGGTAGGATTTGTCCACGTATATGCTTCATTGTGTCTAAAAAACAAAAATGAAACCAAACCCAGAAAAACAAGTGAGAAGTGTTATTTTGTTTAAAAAGTGCATTTTTCTCAAATGCCATTACTCAGGATAACAAATCAAGGCTGCTGGAGATAGCTGTGCTCGAAGACTCCCCCAGTCTACGAGCGTCAGCTCACAGGGAAACAGGGATCGTCTGACTGCTCTCATGTTTCTTAAAAGGACACAAACGCTTCGGGAACAAAAACTACACTTCTACCAAACGCCAAACAAACTGTGTGTGTTAGCAACCTGAAGCACTCAAATTTTGGTGAAAACTTACAGAAAGTAAAATTAAAGGTAGAAAATAAAAACTGGGACTTCTGGGAAGATGGTGACGTGAACCGATCAGCAGAAAATTCCTCCCAACATTATATTTATTCACGAAAACACAGCAAATACAACTATTCCTAAAAGAGAGACCAGAATACACAGGAAAGCACACAGCGTGCAACTTCACCTGAGAGGAGTCGGCACCCGGCGAGGTGGGTAGGATACGGAACCGTGACCCGGCGGGACCCGAGCGCTCCCCCACCCCAGCGCACTGGCGGGCAGCTACACCTGAGAGGACCCGGCACCCAGGGATGTGGGTAGGATACGGTACCGCAACCTGGCGGGACCTGAGCGCTCCCCCACCCCAGCCCACCAGAAGGCAACTACACCTGAGAGGACTCGGCACCCAGAGAGACGGGTAACATATGGAGCTGAGACCTGGCGGAACCTAAGCGCTCCCTCCCCACCCCCAGCGCACCGGCGGGAGGAGAGGATTCAGAGCTGGGAGGGAGTGGAAGTCTGTGCCGGGAGCGCCGACACACAGTGCGCGGTGTAGCAGAGATTGGAGAGACAGAGGGCGCAGGGTCTCAGCGGGGAACGCGCCAGTTGCTTGCGGCAGGCCCCAGGAAGGAAAGAAAAAGGAAAAAAAACCCGAAGAAAAGCACGCACTTTTTTCAGCGGTCTTAAAGAGACAGGAGCCCAGCAGAGGACCGCATCGCCCTTGCACACTCAGCCCAGCAGGCTGGGAGACCTGGGGAGCTTCGGACCCCTTAGCTGGCGACTGGGAAAGGGTGGCCGCACTTAGGACTCCCACAGAAATCAATAGCCTCCCATTCGTTCCCACCCCAGACAGAGCTATAAAGGGCCTTGCGGAGCAGCATGGCCATGGCTCTGGAATAGTGGAGCAACAGCGCCACCTACAGCATTCACAGAGAACCCACTACCGGTGGGCGGTTTTTATTTTTTTCTTTAGTTGTTGTTTTTTCTTCTCTTTCTGTTCTTTTTTCTCTCCCCCTTTATTTTATTTTATTTTTTCTCTTTTCTTTTCTTTTCTTTTTTTTTTCCTTTTTAAAGTCATAAAGAGCCCAGCTGACATACGTGGCAACTACCAGCAACCAATTCTATAGCCATGAAAAGAAAGAGGAATATGATACAGACAAAGCTTCAGACCCAGACAACGCCAAAGAGGGAAACTGAAGGGATGGACGTGCACAGTCTTCCTGAAAAAGAATTCAGAATAAAAGTCATAGCCATGCTGAAGGATCTACAGAAAATTGTGCAAGAGCTGAGGGAGGAAGTGAGGGAAGTGAGGAAAGAATGTGCAGAAATGAGACAAGTGATCGACGGGCTTAACAGCAGACTGGATGAGGTGCAAGAGACAGTTAATGGATTAGAAAATAGAGAACAGGAATACAGAGAAGCTGAGGCAGAGAGAGATAAAACGATCTCTAGGAATGAAAGAATATTAAGAGAACTGTGTGACCAATACAAACGGAACAATATTCGCATTATAGGAGTACCAGAGGAAGAAGAGAGAGAAAAAGGGATAGAAAGTGTCTTTGAAGAAATAATTGCTGAAAACTTCCCCACGCGGAGGAAGGAAATATTCTCGCAGTCCATGGAAGCCCACAGATCTCCCAACACAAGGGACCCAAGGAAGACACCAAGACACATAATAATTAAGATGGCAAAGGTCAAAGATAAAGACAGAGTATGAAAGGCAGCTAGAGAGAGAAAAAAGATCACCTACAAAGGAAAACCCATCAGACTATCATCAGACTTCTCAACAGAAACTTTACAGGCCAGAAGAGAATGGCATGATATATTTAACGAAATGAAACAGAAGGGCCTCAAACAAAGAATATTGTATCCAGCACGATTATCATTTAAATATGATGGAGGGATTAAACAATTTCCAGACAAACAAAAGTTGAAAGAGTTTGCCTCTCATAAACCACCACGACAGGATATCTTAAACGGACTGCTCTAGAGGGAAACAACCCTAAGGCTAAAAAGAGGTCAGCAGAGAAAATAAAATCATAACAAAGAAAGCAGACCATCCAAATACTAACTAAAGGCAAAGAATAAAACACCTAATATATAAAGAATGGAGGAGGAAGAATAGGAAGGGAGAGATAAAGAAACATCAGACGGCGTTCACAATAACTTAACAAGAAAGTTAAGTTAGATTCTTAGATAGTAAAGAATCAACCCTTGAACCTTTGGTAACCACAAATCTAAAGCCAGCAATGGCAATAAGTACATATCTATCAATAATCACCCTAAACGTAAATGGACAGAATGCACCAATCAAAAGACACACAGTAACAGAGTGGATAAAAAAGCAAGATCCATCTATATGTTGCTTACAAGAAACTCACCTCAAACCCAAAGATATACACAAACTAAAAGTTAAGGGATGGAAAAAGTTATTTCATGCAAACAACAAAGAGAAAAAAGCAGGTGATGCAGTACTTGTATCAGACAAAATAGACTTCAAAACGAAGAAAGTTGCAAGAGATAAAGAAGGACATTACATAATGATAAAGGGGTCAGTCCAACAAGAAGATATAACCATTATAAATATATCTGCACCCTACACAGAAGCACCAGCATATGTGAAACAAATACTAACAGAATTAAAGGAGGAAATAGAAAGCAATGCTCTCATTTTAGGAGACTTCCACACACCTCTCACTCCGAAGGATAGATCAACCCGACAGAAAATAAGTAAAGACACAGAGGCACTGAACAACACACTAGACCAGATGGACCTAACAGACATCTACAGAACTCTACACCCAAAAGCAACAGAATACACATTCTTCTCAAGTGCAAATGGAACATTTTCCAGAATAGACCACATACTAGGCCACAAAAAGAACCTCAGTAAATTCAAAAATATTGAAATTCTACCAACCAACTTCTCAGATCACAAAGGTCATAAAACTAGAAATAAATTTTAGAAAGAAAACAAAAAGGCTCACAAATACATGGAGACTTAACAACATTCTCCTAATTAATCAATGGGTTAACGACCAAATCAAAACAGAAATCAAAGAATATATGGAGACTAATGACAACAACAACACAAAGCCACAACTTTTGTGGGACGCAGCAAAGGCAGTTCTAAGAGGAAAGTATATTGCAACCCAGGCCTATTTAAAGAAGGAACAACATTCCCAAATGAACAGTCTAAAGACACAATTATTGAAATTGGAAAAAGAAGAAAAAAGGAGGCCCAAAGTCACCAGAAGGAGGACATAATAAAGATCAGAGAATAAATAAATAAAATTGAGAAGAATAAAACAATGGAAAAAATCAATGAAACCAAGAGCTGGTTCTTTGAAAAAATAAACAAAATAGATAAACCCCTAGCCAGACTCATTAAGAGGAAAAGAGAATCTACACACATAAACAGAATCAGAAATGAGAAAGGAAAAATAATGACGGACCCCACATAAATACAAAGAATTATAAGAGAATATTACAAGCATCTATATGCTAACAAGCTGGAAAACCTAGAAGAAATGGACAACTTCTTAGAAAAATACAACCTTCCAAGACTCACCAAGCAGGAAACAGAAAAACTAAACAGACCAATCACCAGCAACAAAATTGAATCGGTAATCAAAAAACTACCCAGGAACAAAACCCCCGGACCTGATGGATTCACCTCTGAATTCTACCAGACATATAGAGAAGAAATAACACCCATTCTACTTAAAGTTTTCCAAGAAATAGAAGAGGAGAGAATACTTCAAAACTCTTTCTATGAAGCCAGCATCACTCTAATACCAAAACCGGGCAAAGACCGACCCAAAAAAGAAAATTACAGACCAATATCCCTGATGAACGTAGATGCAAAAATACTCAACAAAATACTAGCAAACCGAATTCAAAAATACATCAAGAGGATCATACACCATGATCAAGTGGGATTCATCCCAGGGATGCAAGGATGGTACAACATTCGAAAATCCATCAACATCATCCACCACATCAACAAAAAGAAGAACAAAAACCACATGATCATCTCCATAGATGCTGAAAAAGCATTTGACAAAATTCAGCATCCATTCATGATTAAAACTCTCAACAAAATGGGTACAGATGGCAAGTACCTCAACATCATAAAGGCCATATATGACAAACCCACAGCTAACATCATACTTAACAACGAGAAGCTGAAAGCTTTTCATCTAAGATCGGGAACAAGACAGGAATGCCCACTCTCTCAGATTCAATGCAATCCCTATCAAACTACCAATAGCTTTCTTCAATGAACTCGAACAAATGATTCTAAAATTCATATAGAACCACAAAAGACCCAGAATAGCCAAAGCAATCCTGAGAAGGAGGAATCAAACAGGGGGAATTACGCTCCCTGACTTCAAGCTCTACTACAAAGCCACAGTAATCAAGATAATTTGGTAGTGGCACAAAAACAGACCCACAGACCGGTGGAACAGAATAGAAAATCTAAACATTAACCCAAACATTTACAGTCAATTAATATTTGATAAAGGAGCCTTGGATATACAATGGGGAGATGACAGCCTCTTCAGCAGCTGGTGTTGGAAAAACTGGGCAGCTACATGTAAGAGAATGAAACTGGACTACTATCTAACCCCATACACAAAAGTAAACTCAAAATGGATCAAAGACCTGAATGTAATTCATGAAACCATAAAACTCTTAGAAAAAAACATAGGCAAAAATCTCTTGGACATAAACATAAGCGACTTCTTCATGAACATATCTCCCCAGGCAAGGGAAGCAAAAGCAAAAATGAACAACTGGGACTATATCAAGTTGAAAAGCTTCTGTACAGCAAAGGACACCATCAGTAGAACAAAAAGACATCCTACAGTATGGGAAAATATTTTCATAAATGATGTATCTGATAAGGGGTTGACATCCAAAATATATAAAGAACTCATGCACCTTAACAAACAAAAAGCAAATAATCCAATTAAGAAAAGGGCAGAGGACATGAATAGACACTTCTCCAAAGAAGAAATTCAGATGGCCAACAGGCACATGAAAAGATGCTCCACATCGTTGGTCAGCAGAGAAATGCAAATTAAAACCACAATGAGATATCACCTCACACCAGTGAGGATGGCCAACATCCAAAACACAAACAACAACAAATGTTGGCGAGGATGTGGAGAAAAGGGAACCCTCCTACACTGCTGGTGGGAATGCAAATTAGTTCAACCATTGTGGAAAGCAGTATGGAGGTTCCTCAAAAAACTCAAAATAGAAATACCATTTGACCCAGGAATCCCATTCCTAGGAATTTACCCTAAGAATGCAGCAGCCCAGTTTCAAAAAGACAGATGCACCCCTATGTTTATTGCAGCACTATTCACAATAGCCAAGAAATGGAAGCAACCTAAGTGTCCATCAGTAGATGAATGGATTAAGAAGATGTGGTACATATACACAATGGAATATTATTCAGCCATAAGAAGAAAACAAATCCTAACATTTGCAACAACATGGACGGAGCTAGAGGGTATTATGCTCAGTGAAATAAGCCAAGCCGAAAAAGACAAGTATCAAATGATTTCCCTCATATGTGGAGTATAAGAACAAAGAAAAAAACTGAAGGAACAAAACAGCAGCAGACTCACAGAACCCAAGAACGGACTAATAGTTACCAAAGGGAAAGGGACTGGGGAAGAAGGGTGGGAAGGGAGGGATAAGAGGGTAAAAGGGGCAGTACAATTAGCAGACATAAGGTGGGGGGCACGGGGGGGGCTGTACAACTCAGAGAAGAGATGTAGTGATTCTCATTTCACTACACTGATGGGCAGTGACTGTAATAGGGTTGTTGGGGGGGACCTGATGAAGGGGGTAGTTTAACCACCATAATATTGCACAGGTAGTTGTAGGTTAACGATACCAAAATAAATTGTAAATAAATAAATAAATAAATAAATAAAAGAAAATAAAAACTGGAGGTCTATTTAGCATTTTCCAGAGAAAATCCCACTTTCTGCTCACCACAGGGAAAATTCAGCATATGTGAACAATCTCCAATTTTACAAATGCTCTGAAAACACTTATTTTACCTCATCATACATTTGTGTTTAAACTTATTTTTGAGTTACAAACGGTAAAATTCACTTTTGCTGGTGTACAGTTCTTTGAGTTTCACTGCATGTTGAGATCTTCGAAACCACCACTATTATTATGTTACAGCGGCCAAAACTCGCTCGTGCTCCGGTGCAGTCAGACCCTCCCGTCGCTAAGCCCTGAATCTCTAACTCGTCCCTAATCCCGAAACCACTCGTCTATTCTCCGTTGCAACAGTTTTACCTTTTCTAGACTGTCACATAAATGGGATAATGTGGTGCATAACCTTTGAGATTAACTTCCTCACTGGTAGAGTGCATTTGAACTCTGGGCATCAATGTGTTCTTCCTTTCTTCCTGAGTAGCTTTCATCCGCCTGGAAGTAGCACAGTTTAATCATCCTTTCGTGGAAGGGCTCTGAGTTGTGTTAAGGTTTTGGTGGTTATGAATACTACTCTTCTAAACATTTGTACAGTGTTTGTGGGGTTTGTGAGACTTAAGTTTTCATTTCTCTAGAGTAAACACCTAGGAGTGAGTTGCTGAGTCGTATGGTAAACACGGTTGACTTTATAAGAAACTGCCAAATTGCCCTCCAGAGTGGCTCTGCCGTCTCACTCTCCCACCACCCCCCCTCAGGCAGGCGCGGCAGATGTGGTTCCAGACCCCAGCAAAGCGAGCGTCACAGTGAAGTGAGTCAAATGAATGTTCCGGTTTCTCAGTACATATAAAAGCTATGTTTACATCGTAGTGTGCTGGGTGTACAAGAGCATTATGCCTAGAAAACAACTGTGTATCTTCTTAATGAAAAGGTACTTTTTTGCTAAAAAAAAAGCTACCCGTCACCTGAGCTTTTGGCAGGCCGTTAATCCTTCTGCGGGCGGAGTCCCGCCTCGCTGGGGACAGCTGCTGGCTGGCCAGGGACGTGGCTGCTGAAGGCTGGGGGCTGCGGCAGCTTCTTCAGACAGCAGTGGAGGTAGCCACTCGGCTGACCTTTCCTTTCACCAATGACTTCTCCGTCACATGCATTGCTGTTGGATAGCATTTTACCCACAGTAGGACTTTTCACAATTGGGGCCAATCCTCTGAAACCCTGCCGCTGCTTTATCAGCTAAGTCCATGTGATATTCTGAATCTTTTGTTGTCATTTCAACAATCTTCAAGCATCCTCACCAGGAACAGATTCCAGCCCAAAAAACCACTGTCTTTGCGAATCATAAGAAGTGGCAATCCATCCATTCAAGTTTTATCAGGATAGCAATTCAGCCACATCCTCAGGCTCCAGGTGTAACTCTAGTTCCCCTGCTGTTTCCGCCACATCTCCAGGGACCTCCTCCACTGAAGTCATGACCCCCTCAGGGTTTGGAATTAGTGTTGAAATCAACTTCTTCCAAACTCCTGGGACTGTGGATTTTTTGATCTCTTCCCATGAATCATGAATGTTCATAGTGGCATCTAGAATGTGAATCCTTTCCAGAGGTTTTCAATTTACTTTGCCCAGATCCATCCGAGGACTCACATCTATGGCAGCCACAGCCTTGAGATGTATTTCTTAAATGCTAAGACTTGAAAATTGAAATGACCATATCTCCATGGGTCAGTTTCTGGACTCCTCTCTGTACCACTGACGCATGCATCTGCCCTTCTGCCAGGGCCACACTGTCTTGATAACAATGGCTTTAGAGTCTTATTGGGAAGTGGAGTCTGTTAATTCTGTTCTTCCTTTTCAAAATTGTTTTGGTGGTTCTATTTCATTTGCCATTCCATATAAATTTTAGAATTCACTTTTCTATATCTATCAGATTTCATCCTGGGACTTTTTATTTGGATTGTGTTAATACAGGTTGCTTATAAATCACTAATGGGAGAACTGAGACCCTAACTATACTGGGTTTCCAAGTATACTGAGACACAGTGTCTCTCCATTACTCAGATAGTCTGATGACTTTCCTCGGTCTTTGGTAGTTTTTAGCATACAGATACTGTACATATTTTGTCACCTTCATTCTGCCATGGAGCCCACCCAAGTTACTGTATTTGTTACTGTGTATTTTAGTACTAAAATTTTCAGATATACTTCTTTTTCTTTGTTAGACTGTCATTCAGTTCAAGAGCGCTCATCTTTTTCTCATGGAGCATAGTTGTTAACAGCTGCTTTAAAGTCTTTGATACGTATTTCAGTAATTCAGTCATACAGGGGATGGGGTCTATTAGAGTGTTTTTTCCATTCTGAGTTGTCCGGATTTTTGATAATACAGTGTTGGACTGTGTTCTGGACACCTGAATATTATGAGACGTGGGGTCCTCTTAACATCTGAAGAATACTGATTTTTTGTTTGATTCTGGAGAATATGGCAATTAACAGTTCAGGCCACAGGTCCAGACCCACTTTCTGTGGCCTTGGATTCTAGTGTCAGGTTAATGTTCAAGGCCTGTTGTAGGGCAATTCAGATCCACCCCTGAGTAGCCATTTGGAGACCTGGACACTGGTCCACACAGCAGCTCAGCTCTCAAGGCCTCTGGTGTGTCCTTTCAGGTCACTGCAATGCAGGAGTGTGAGGAGGAGCTTAGGGATTCGTGCAGTGCTTTACGGATCCACTCCTTGAGCTCCCTCCTCTCTGGTTTTGCCCACACTCTCAGGTCCCACGGGGGTCCTTCCTGTGGCCCTTGGCCAAGCTGGGGGTTTAGCCTTTCTGCTCTGTCTTGCACTTCCCATAACTGGGTCTTCCTTTGGGGCAAAGAAGTGAGCGAAAAGAAAGAGAAAAAAAAAGCAAGTGGGATTCTCCTAATGCTCTTTGGCCTTTATCCAGTTCCTCTGGCCAAGGAGGATTTTTTTCTGAGTTTTAGACGCTTGTGTGGCTGTAGCCACTGCCGTGGGAACATAGCTGTGGTGCCTAAAGCTTGCTCTGGGGCAAGGCTGGGAGAGAAAAATAAAAAGGATTTCTCTTTGTACATCCTGCAGGGGCATCTCTCCAGGTGCTCTAACCAGAAAGAGGGGGCTTCTCCTAGAATTTTTTCTGTCTATTCCACTGTCCACTTCTGGGATTTGGGCTGCTGACTGTAAGCCAGGGATATTGGGGCATGGGGGAAATAAAACCAGGAAACAGCCACGTTGGCCCTCAGGTTTGCGTTTCTCTGTCCAACTAGCCTGCAATTTACTTTTCAGAGTCCTCAGGTGGCCGCTTTCTGTCTTCTGTCCAGGGTTTTAATTGTAACCAGTAGGAGACACAGGCTAGTCTGCTCACTACACCTTAACCAGAACTGGAATGCCTTTGAATTCATAGCTAATCTTTAAAAAATTTTTTTTCAATTTCTTTAAAACAGAAATAAAAACAGTTCACCTATTTCTTCCACTCACCGCCTCTGGCAACCACCACCTGTTTTCTGTACCTATGAGCTAGCTTTTTATCTATTTATTTATTTTTAGGTTCCATATACAAGAGAGATAATTCAGTACTTATCTTTCTCTGGCTTATTTCACTTTGCATAATACCCTCAATGTCCATCCGTGTCGTCACAAATGGCAAGATTTCACCCTTTTCTATGGCTCGATAGTAATCCATTGTGTGTGTATATATATAAATTTCTTTACTATTCATCCATCAGTAGATGCTTAGGTTATTTCTATATCTTGGCTACGTAAATAGTGTTACAATGAATACAGGGGTACATATATCTTTGAGTTAGTGTTCTCATTTTCTTTGGATAAATGCTCAGAAATGGAATTGCTGGATCATATGTAAGTTCTCCTTTAGTTTCTTGAAGAACATCTGTACTGTTTTCTAGAGTAGCTGCACCAATGTACGTTCCCACCAAAGTGGCAAGGGCTCCCTTTCCTCCACATCCTTGCCAACATTTGTTATTTCTCATCTTTTTTGTAACAGCCATTCTAACAGGTGTGAGGTGATATTTCCCTGTGGTTTTGATTTGCATTTCCCTGATGACTGGTGATGTGGGGCACCTTCTCATGAGTCTGCTGGCCATCTGTATGTCTTCTTTGGAATTTATCTATTCAGATCTTCTGCCCATGTTTAATCAGACTGTTTAGCCACTGAGTGTAGGAGTTTGTTAGAGATTTTGGATGTTAGTGCCTTATCAGATATGAGATTTGGAAATATTTTCTCCCATTCAGTAGGCTACCTTTATATTTAGCTGATGGTGTCCTTTGCTGTAGAGAAGCTTTTTAGTTTGCTGTAGTCCCACTTGTTTTTGTCACTTTTGCTATTGGTGTTAGATTCAAAAGTTTTGGTGTTGGATTCCAAGACCTATGACAAGGGCCTTACTGCCTATGTTTTCTTCTAGGAGTTTTATGTTTCCAGGTCTTACACTGGAAATACAGAATACATAAAAAATTTTTATACATAAAAAATACAGTCTTTAATGGATTTTGAGTTAATTTTTGTGTACGTCATAAGGTAGTGATCTAGTTTTCCCAGCACCATTTATTGAAGAGACTATCCTTTCCCTATTGTATATTCTTGGGTCCTTTGTCATAAATTAACTAACTATATATGTGTGATTTGTTCATTTCTGGGATCTCTATTCTGTTCCACTGATCTGTATGTCTGTTTTTATGAAAATACCATACTGTTTCAATACTAAAGCACTGTAACACAGTTTGACATAAGGGAGTGTAATGCCTCTAGCTTTGTTCTTACGACTACTTTGGCTGTTCAGGGTCTTTTGTGGTTACATGCAAATTTTAGGATTGTTTGTTCTATTTCTGTGAAAAACATTACTGGAATTTTTATAGGGAGTACATTGAACCTGCAGGTTGCTTTGGGCATTTTAACAATACTAATTACTCCACTCTATGAGCACAGAATTAAAAAAACGATCCCATTTACAATTGCATCAAAAAGAATAAAATGCCTAGAAATAAATCTAATCAAGGAGGTGAAAGACTTGTATATTGAAAACTACAAGACATTACTGAAAAAAACTGAAGACAGAAATACATGGAGATAGTCCATGCTAATCTTCTTTCTACTGTAAGAGAAATTTCAACTTAGCTAATGTCTAAGATATGTCACGCAATTGTTACTCAATATTTCTCAAAGTGAATTTATTTTGAAAGATGGTTAAACAAAACATTATTACCATGATACACAGAAAGCCTGTTCCATAAGAACCATCATGGCCTGATTAACTCCATTCTACCTTAAAACAGATCCAAACACCATAATCAAACATTAAGCTAAACTTTTTACATGTACCTAGATTAATTAGCATGGCTATTACCAGGTTTCTCAAATTCTTTTACACAGAAGTAGGTAGATAATTTACACTTAATAAAAGCTGTTTCTTGTTCACCAGCTTTTAAACAAGGTGCATGGTGCAAGGGTGCATGCTTACGAGAAGGTACGCATGAAGAGTTTAAAGGCTTGACTCCAACTCACTCGAGGAGCTCCAGGGTGATGGTTCCTTTGGGTTCTGCTTCTACACTCTTCCCCCAGAACTTCAGTTTGGGATAGATTGAGCCATGAAAGATGAAATCATTGTTTAATCCCTCAGCATGAAATGCACTAATGGGTGGATGATGGCTGACCTGCTCGGAGATGAGTCTGAAGCCAAGGTCATCTCTAAAAAAAAAAAAAGTTACATTATAATGAACTCTTATCGTGGAATATGTGTATCACTGCCATTTCAGTCAAAAAGCAATGTTAAAGTAATTAAGAAACAGGTTTGATACAGTAGATAATTCTTTATCTCCTGATGCAAGAAGAACTTCACCTAGGAGAAACTATACAAATGCAACCCAGCTACTGAATCCACTGTTACTATAATTCTAGCTACTTGAACATAGAAAAATAAAGAACACCCACATGAATTTGTGTGACTTGTATGGATTGACAATTATTAGCCATGTGAATTTAAAACTTATTCCATGTTTATCAAGACAGAGGAATTTAACATGTTCCCTTTCAAACATCCAGGGAATAAGTAAGACCAATACTTGTGCAGAGAAGAAGAAAAAGATTTAGAAAACTAAAGCCAAATGACTTCCCTAATTGTGTATAAAAAGCAGGCAAACGGAACTGCACTTGCTGATGTTGTCATTGCCTTTATGCCAGCAGTGTACGTTTATGCTAACATCTTCTGTATGGTTATCAAAAAATACCCAGTCATGTCTTCTGACTGGCATAAGAAGAAAAGAACGGTAAGTAACCCCACATGATCACGAATACTGAAAGCATAGTAATTACTTTTCATAGCAGTACATCTTAT
Source organism: Phataginus tricuspis (assembly GCA_029783875.1). NCBI lineage: Eukaryota > Metazoa > Chordata > Mammalia > Pholidota > Manidae > Phataginus > Phataginus tricuspis. Next base: position 8,224,806 of record JAQQAC010015530.1, on the reverse strand, counting down.
GTATGTTTCCATACTTCTGACACTGTCTCTATCATAGGAACAAGCATCAATATTGCTAACTTGCTTCAGTCATACAAAAGTTGGTAATGCTCAAAAAAAGTATGTATTTTTTCCCTTCATTTGAAGAGCTAAACAGCTGACGCAAATTCAGCTATCCATCTGGAACAGTGAAAGATCTTACCGAACTAACTCGTAAGTCTCTCCCAGAAGCGGGTTGAAAGGCTTTCCGGTGCGTTCCCACTGAGAAGCGACGGCAGACACAGCGAACGCCGCCACGCACTGGGGAACAGGGCGGGAGAAGTTAAACACAGCCTAGCTTGCTCCTCATTCTTTCAGGGACTGAAATTTTGAAGACTGTAATTTACAAAATTATTTTGAGGAGTTTGATGACTTTGGATATTAATATGGTTCCAGCAACTTCATATGCAAATGTGGACATTCAGAATACAAATTACTCTGAGTCTCCTTCCATAGTGTCATTCCCAGCCATGGTTTTTAATAATACCCTAAGAATGCAGTTTTTAAAAGCTCTCGAACCCCAGAATTACTTTTAATTCATTTAAAATTTTCCTAAAAGTAACATATGTAAGTGTGTATGTGTGTGTTCATTCCTTCTTGGAAATACTCAGTGAAATTCTGAAAGAAGAAAGTTAGAATTCTTTCCCCATCACACAAAAGGAAGACTCCAACAGCTTCCCAACACCCAGGCCTGGTTGCGGGCCACGCTCTGCTTCTGCTGTTCTCACTGGGCTTCCGCGAGGGTGGCAGTCAGCACAGACCAGCGGGGGCAGGAATGCAGAGGACACTCCAAACATGCTAAGTTCCAGTGACACTGCCGACCTCCCCTTGGACTTCGCACCAATTTTGTGCATGTGTTTGGGTGAGTCGGGGCAGGGTAGCAGAGACATCTCAGGACTTAAACCTTTGCCAGTGCTTGCTTGACACATACCTGCATCCTTTCCACAGAATCCGAAAGTGAACTGGCCTTGTGGATGAGGTACGTGTGCTCCATATATTCAGTGAGCCGCTGCAGGAAGCTCAAAGGCTCGTTAAATATAACCGGCATGGTGATCTTGGATAGTTCCTATGTAACAGGAAAATGGAAACTGTGATGCTCAATGTACACAGCACATTTGTTTGCTATCTTTACATTACATATTCCTGGAAAAGAAGTAATAGAAAGTAGCACCCCATGAAATTTAATTAATGTCAATTCAATTTCACAAATCCTTCCAGAGCACTTAACAATATGGAGTATATTGTTCCAGGCCTTGAAGGAAATATAAAGACTACCCAGACCTCCTTAGCTTTGAGGAACTCACGATTTAGTGGTGGGCATGAGATGATGACTATTAATAAGTCTTCCTTAGATATAGGATATGTAAAGCTGAAGGGGACACTAAAAACAAAAATCTTCATAGTGGGCTAAAGATCAACCACATAGACCATTTTTATAATTTTCCAAAAGAAATTTCAGACTGATTTTGTGACAACACTGATTTTTTTTAGCACACCAATCTGCTGTACACTGTAGGCTAGAGAAATAGAAGGCTACTGTGTATTTTACAGAACAGGTTTTAAATTTTGTCTGCTACAATGACACAATCCCAGTAGACTTCGAAGAATAATTTAATGATTGTGCGGGGGTGAAGGGGGAGGGGGGAGTCTCTGTGTCTCTGACCTGAACTGCAACCTTTCACCTCTGTTTACTGTATCCTGCCAGCAAACAGCAGCACCACGAGGTCTTTAAAAAATTCATTAGGTAACAAACTCATCTTGGTATTCTCTGGAATATTCTAATCATCTTCCCAACTTTCCACCTACCATTATTTACCTTTCCCTTGGGAATCAGGTCTTTCATGAAGCCTGCTGACTAAACTCACGTGGACAGGTGAACATTCCTGAAGCCTGTCCAGGTTGAATGGCACCTGTCTTAGCGCTTACTTCCCCCCCCCCAAACATCCATATTCTTACCAATTTTCACACTTAATAATGTAACCAACAGAGTGCCACTTATTAAAAAGATAAGCTCATTCATTACCACAAAATATTGCAAAACACAGACATGTAGCAGCTCAACCTAGTTAAAAACAAAAAACAAAATCGTAGGTTTACTGTTTACTGCTGCCTCACTGCAGAGACAGAGAATAGGAACCTATAAAGAGATAAACAAAAGAAGGCTCCACTGTATACACATTAAATCCATTAATTCCAGAAATTAATGGATTGAGATCTCATTAAATCCAGAAATTTACTGTTGGGACCAAGTCAAGAAAACTGGGAATACCAAGCTTGTCTAAATTGAGATGTCCCAGGCTCTCTTCCTCCTACTTAATCTTTATCAGTTTTTCCCTTAAAAACAAAATAAAAAACAAACCTAATGAAGGAATACGTATTTCTCAGTATAAAACTTAGTAAGATTTTAGTAAAAACATTAAAATGCTCCTCCCTGAGAGGCAAAGCACCACCAATAGTTTGTGATACACTGTGGTATTTACACATACATATATATACCTTATGGGTTTTTTTTAATGCACAGGACCCACTCTATGTATTGGCTCATTACTTGCTTTTTTTGCTTTTACTGTGTTGTGGAGGTCTTACACATGTGTAAGGCACATCACCGAGTTTGCCAGGTATTTTTGTGATGGCTGCATAGTGTAAAGGCAGGACCACAGAACCAGACTGAGTCCCACTGGTGGCACTGACAAGCTGTGTGACTATGGCCAAGTTAAACTCTGTGCCAGTGTCCTCATCAATAACATGGCACTAACATAACAATATCTACCACATATACAGAACATTACATGTAACAGCGGCAGGATACACACTCTTCTCAAGTGCACATGGAAAATTCTCTAGGATAGATTATATGTTGGGCCACAAACAAATCTTAATAAATTTAAGATTCAAATTATATCAAGTATCATTTTTGACCATAATAGTATGAATTTAGAAATAAATTATAAGAGGAAAAGTGGAAAATTCACAAGTATGTGAGATTAAGCAACATGTTACTAAACAACAAATGGGTCAAAGAAATCAAAACGTATCTTGAGACAAATGAAAATGGCAATACAACATACCAAAACTCATGGCATGCAGCAAAAGCTGTTCTAAGAGGAAACTTCATAGCAATGAATGCCTACTTTAAGAAACAAGTAAGCTCTCAAATACACAGTCTAAGTTTATACCTCATGGAAGAAGGAAAAAAAAAAATGAGAAAAAGAACAAACCAGAACCGAATTTAGTAGAAGGAAGGAAATAACTTAGACCGGAGTGGAAATAAATAAAACAGACAATAGAAAAAATGAAACTAAGAGCTGGTGTTTTCTTTTTAAAGATAAAATAGACCAATCTTTAGCTAGATGCACCAAGAAAAAAGAGAAAAGACAAATAAATTATAAATGAAAGAGGAGACATTACAACTGATACCACACAAATACAGAGAAACAAAAGACTATGAACCATTATACCCCAACAGTTGGACAACCTAAAATAAATGCAAAAATTCCTAGAAACATACAGCCTACCAACACTGAATCATGAAGAAATAGAAAATCTGAGCAGACCAATTACTAGTTAAGATTAATGCAGTAATAAAAAACCTGTCAACGAACAAAAGTCCAGGACCAGATGGCTTCACTGATGAATTATACTGGACAGTTGTCGAAATATGACGTACAAATGGCCAATAAGTACTAGAAAAGATGCTCAACATCACCAATTATCAGGAAAATGCAAACCAAAACCCCAGTGACGTGTCACCTCACACCTGTCAAAACAGCTATTATCAAAAATACCAGGAAATAACAAGTGATATGGGGATGTGGAGAAAAGGGGACCCTGTGCAGTGTCAGCAAGGATGTGAGCTGGTAGGGACACTGAGGAAAACAGAAGTTCCTCAAGAAATTAAAAACAGAACTGCCACATGACCCAGCTGTGGGGTAAAGCCTGACAGCTGTTGTTTTCTTTTCGGCAATGCAAGTGCCTGACTTAAGCTTGGGTTGCTGAAGAATCCTTTTCAAAGAGGCAAGGTATATATAATCACCTTAACATGTATTTTAAATATCTCACAATTTTGCCAATTATACCTCAAATAAAAAAAAAGAAAAGCTCTTCTACACCCTGCCCGTATTTCAAGGCCCAGTTCAAGTCTCTCCTCAACTACTCTGGTAAGCACTGGTCTCCTCTTCTGCTCCGGCAGTACCATGATCTCTATCTCACAATTGAGCAGCCGATCATATAGATTCTATTGCCTGCGGCTACTAGTCGTGAGTACTAACCAGCTTACTTTGCTAACCACACACGAACTGAATTCCTGAAGGCAGGCACAGTATCTTATACTCTGCCTGTATCCTCATCCCCCCAGGGAGGGAACCACACACCGCAAGGTGCCCCCGCCCCATATGCCTCAGCGCTCGGTCTGCCCGCTGAGCTGCTTCCTACCCAGGCACTTCCCACAGTGAATACTTTCTTGACTTTTTCACTGGAATACAAGCTCCGTGAAGTCAAAACCCTCTTGCTTACTGATGCACAACAGTTCACATGGTGAATATGCAAAAAAGTAGGTTATAAAGCAACATGTCTCCAAATATTCTAATTTTGCAAATTACATGTTTTATACATTCAGGAACAAACATTAGAAGGTCACAGCACCAAAAAGTTAAGGGTAAAAAGTTAAAAGTTAAAAGGTTGCCTCTAGGAGTTGGCAGTACAGGTAATCTTAATTAATTTCTTCTGTTTTTTCTGTATTTTCTAAATTCCCAAGTAAGCATGTATTCTATTTTAATCAGAGGTAAAATAAGACATTAAAACCTAACCTTTTCAGCCTGGCAGAAGGAAAGGATGGGGCAGCTAACAACCTTGTACCACAGAAACTGGACCACTTAACATATATACTGATGTGTTAATCATAAAGCATACAAGAGAAAAGTAAATTGTAAATGTGAAGATAAAAAAAAAGCAATCAAATACACTCAGGTTAGTCCAGTCCTAAGTTCCAGAATAATAAAATATCGTTGTTAAAGTGAATTCTGAACAGAAAGCAGAATGGGGGCTCCCCGGGTCTGGGGAGTCGTCGCTTAAGGGGCGTGGATGGCAGTCCTGCAAGATGGAGCGCCATCTGTGGGTGGGTGACGGCAATGGCCGCACAGCAACGTCAGCGCTAATGCCGCCCACTGCACGCTTAAAATGGTTAAGATGGTCAATTTACCTTGTATGTTTTTCCACAATTTTTAAAAAGAAAAGCACGGGCTCTGAGATCACATATCTCTTGTCACCTAATGCTCGTGCCACCGTAAGCCCCTCACCACTCCCCAAAGTGGGCATTTCATCACATACCTCTCAGGGTTAAAAGATTAACGTGTATGAAATACAACTGTGCCAAGCATATGTCAGGTGAGCAATAAACGTTAGCTGTTAACATTACCAGGAATAACGCACGCAAGAGCGCCGAGTCCTCCAGGGCCGCGTCGGGCAAGGAGGCATTAGAGGCCGGGATCCCCCACCGCGCGGCACGGGCGGCTGAGCCGCAGAGAAGCCCCTGGGACGGCGGCACAGCCTGCGGGCGCGGCCCTTACCAGGTGAGGGGCTGAGGAAAGGGACATGGGCTCCGGGAGGTTCTGGCTGCGGGCCGCCCGCTGTCCTAGCCAATCACCAAGACGACAGGGGTTCCCGCCGGGGCGGCCAAGCCCTGTCGGGTCACTGGATGTGGCAGCACCTGTGCCATTTCTGGCTCGGCTCTTCTCTTGTTTTCTACATTTTGCTTTGTTGTGCCCAAGAGCACAGAGAGATTTATTTGAAAGGAATTTAAAGGATATGTTAATTAAAGGAGTGAATAACTTTACCCATAAAAGTTTCATTTTTTTTCTAAAAAAACACAAGGAGGACTATAAAATCCTCAGAGGGAATAATAAATGTGCTGGGGCCGATGTAGCATTTTAGCCCCCTGCCAATCTAGCAGATGGGATGGGGCTTATCTTCCATTTCTCAAGCAACACCGCGTGCACTGCCTTCCTCCCCGCATTTCTCCCTGGGAAAACACACAGGCAACAAGGGGGCAGTCACGGGCCCACCAGCCACGGGCTGCTCAACACCAGCTAGAATTTCCATGCGTTACATGGGCAAGTACAGGAAGGAGTGTGGCTGGTGTGAACAAGACCAAGGCGCCAAGGGTGTGGTTTTATCAATTAGTGGGTGGATCGTTTTTTGATCATTTGAAAAGCTCCTAAAATTCTAGATTTCAATCCAACTTTGTAACTTAAAATAATTTAAACACCTTTCTACTTCTTTTAGTAACTCAGAATATAAGCATTCAAGGAAATGAAAGGCAGAAGTTTGGGCCAAATTACAGAGTGGGTGGAAAAGGGAAAGAAAAGGCCAGAGAGAATACACCTAAGTCCAGACGGCCGCAACAGTAACCAGAGCCCCTCAGGGCGGCGTCAGTGACGTGCTGCTTTAGAACACAATGATGGACTTGCCCTGTTACTGCTTCTATTGGTCTGTGATTATTTTAACTGTTACAATCTACAGTTTCCTGGACATGTAATGAAAAACTAAGTAACTTTACAAACTGTATTTCATTCCTTCTTGGAAATTCAGAGACCCCATTTTTACTCCCAGTACAATGAAGTTTGGGTACTGGATTCTCTGTATATTGTCTACACCTCATTGGTACTGTGTGTATTCCAATAATACGAAAACAACCAAGTGTACTGTGAAGGTCAGGCTGCAGAAAGAAACAGCAGCTAGAATATGTTTATCGCTGGGATCGTCAGTCAGCTGGAAAAATTAAATATTTATGCCAGGCAATTCTACCTTGTGACCCAGCTAAAAGCAAAGTTTAAATTTATCCGTGCAAATTAATAGCAGCCGATGATGAACCTGAAAAATTCTTAATTGCGATTGCTCATCAGCTGACAAACTGAGAAGAACAGAAGAAGCGAGAAGCTGCTTCGCCACTCGGGCGCTGCGTAAACAACCCGAAGGCAAGGCAGGTCTGAGTCCCCCGGAAATGGACCATGTCTTACATATGGAAGGCTATTGTCATAATGACCAAGTGCACACGTATTTCAGACCTGAGTCATATAGAGAGACTCAACTTAGGTCTTAGGCTAAGTCCGTCTGCTCCTCTGCCCAGGTGGCCGGCCTGCGGCCACGGCCCTCCCCCGGCGTGTGACCCACGCGGGCGTCCAGGCTCTTCGCTGACGGTCAAGAGCTGGCAGCGTTCTTGGCTGGACCTCCGGCAAGACGCAGGCGGCCCCGGATCCTTCCTCCCCGCCACGCCTCCCTCCCACTGCCCCCAAGGACATAAAAACTCGTCCTTCTTACGCTTAAGGGCCTCACAGGGCCAGAGGTCTCCTTCCTCTCCACGGGACGTTTACCGGCTAGTAGTCTACCCGGGGTGAGAAGCGGCCGCCACCTGGGTGCCGCTGACCGTGCCCAGCCGCCGGCCCAGAGTTCACAGGGCGGCCCTCCGGCGTGAGAAACGCCGGCCGCCCCCCGTGCCCTGCGCTGTGGCTTCCCGCGCCGTCCGTCGGCAATCACAGGCCAGGCCAGGCGGAACGCGACGGGGGATGGGAGGCAGACACACACCTGCCAAGGAAGGAACTGGGCAGCAGGAGAGGCGTGCGTGTCTCCGTGCGAACCGCACGTGGCGGGCACTTGGCCCAAGACGGGACCCCCCCAGCTGGGAACGCAGGACGCCCGCAACCCACCGGGGCCTGGACCACCCCCGGCCCCCACGCCGGGCTCCCTCACGGCACAGCGCCCCCGGAGCCCCCAGGCGGGGTGCTGTACGGGGATGGCGTCCGGAAGCCCAGCCTCCACAGGCGCGCTCGCCGAAGGCCGACAGGCCGGCACGCACCCACGCTGTTCTCTCTGCCCAGCTCGCCGTTTACAACTGACCTTCTGCAACTTGGGCAAGGAAATAAAGACACTCCTCATGCCGTCCTGAATTACAGCATAGTATTCCTGCTCTGAGGGCCCCAAAGTACGGGAGGTTTGAGATACGGTACTGGCATGAGTGAAGCCTCTTCTCATGAAGGCACTGTTCACCCGCACGAGGCTCCATCCTTCCCCTGCTTCGGTTGAGGAAAGATCTGACTAGGAACAGGGTCTTCCAGCCATTTCTCCCATATCTGGATATTCTGATTTCCAATCATTGTAGATCAAGGTGGTAAAGAGTCTATAAAGTCTGTTGACGATACTGACGCCTCTCTTCCCTGGTTCTCAAGGATTCATGCCATACCGGATTTGGCAAAGCTCAAACTTCTATCTAGATCTATATCCACCCTAGACTTGGAATTCAAGAATGGACTGTTGTCACAGTGACCTATACTAATCTGTCCGAATACAAAAACAGCACCCTCCAGCCAGTTAGCTGACTTGGGATGCGTCTGGGTGCCGTCTGGCTCTGCGGTTACGTGGCAGGTCTTCTGCATCAAGTGATGAGCTAATCTGTGGTTTTGAGGGAAAAATTTGCAAGCTCATGGTAAGATTAAAAGCATTTCAGCAAAAAGTATTATATAGGCAAAGGTGTATTTCACTGAAAAATATTTCAATTTTCGCAAACCCTTCTCAAAGTCGCGAGATGCGTGTGAGAGAGAGGAAATAGATGATTGAGTTGAGAGCCCTGGTAAAGCTTCTCCAGCACATTTCCCAGCGACGGAGACACCTGGGACTTCACTGGAAGGTAACAAGGCCTTTTGCAAGTTCAGAGGTTTCCAAATTTTTGTTTTCAAAAACACTGAAGGAAGTCCTAATGAGTTGTCAACTTATGGATCATAAAAAAACGATTTTTGATAGTATATTATCATGTGATAATTTGGCATGTGATTTTTGGCATATAGTTGGGAAAGGGTCAAAGAACTGAATTATATTGCTAGATATTAAAAAAACCCACTGAACTCCTACTCCCATCTGTCTATTAACATGAGCAGTTTCTTTTTTATTTTTTTTTTATAATTTATTTTGGTATCATTAATCTACAATTACATGTGCAATACCATGCAAACTACCCCCTTCATCAGATCCCCCCCACCAACCCCATTACAGTCACTGTCCATCAGCGTAGTGAGATGCTATAGAATCACTACTTGCATGAGCAGTTTCTTAATCCTTGAACCTATTAAAAAATAAGAACATAATTGTTACTGAAAATGCTGTCTCATTCTAGCAATAGGTAATATTCCTTCTGATCTCTAAACCCAACAGAAAAAATCCAGTTTTCAAATGACACTTTACCTTTTATGTCAATATTTTCATAAATTTTGTAATGTTATCTTGATCACCTCCCATACTAATATTTGTAAGAATAACTTGATGCAAAGAAACTTTCAGTACTAAAGTCTTATGGTCACAGGATATACATTTTTAGATTTTAGTTTTTATATGTATTTTTGTGATAGCAAAGTATGGTAGGGTATTCAATAAAAGACCTTCCAAGATAAAAAAAATTAAGCTAGGATAATATTCTAATAGGAATGGAAAAATGAGTTAAATTAAAGGAGCAAATGGAACGACAAACTTTTCAACTCAAGAGCTTGTTCTTATCTCCATGTATTCTACTGAAAACCTTTAAAAGAGTGATATAATAGTTCTACTTTAAAAAGTCAGTATTTATAATAGGCCCTTTACATCTCTCATAATGATCTAACTCTAATGTTCTAGGACTCCAACATATTTAGCAAGCCCAGGATGGCACACATACAAGCATCTCCTCAGACTCTCTGCGTCATCTGCCTCAGTTTCCAAAGTCACTATGCACACCCGAGACCTCACCTCTGGGTGAGCCCTGCTGGGAATCCTAAAGGGATAGGAAGAGGAAGAAAACGGGGAGCACAGGACAATGGGGTTAGGAGATGACAATGGGGGTAAGGCAATGAGGGACAACGCTTTCCGACTGCCAGCCAGTATCAGTATGAGCTCTGGGCTGGGACTCTGGTAGAGCTCCATCTCACAGAGATTTAGGATTGAATACCAGTTATGCAAAGTATTCATTTCATGTAGTATAATCCAACATTTGGTAACATGATCCTGTCCAAAACAGACGGGGAAAATCTGAGTCTCCTTATTTGTTTTGGAAAAAAAGCAAAGCAAAATGTGTATGTATGTGGAAATTGAGGAGGGGGCAAAGCGAGCCTGGCTGGAGACTTTCCCTCATGATTAAGACAAAATTGTACCTAGACCATACCTGGCGGATTAAGCACTTACCATGAGTTCCTAGTATTTTGAATAACGATATTACACCACAAAAGTTTATCATTGCAAATGAGGGCCATTAATTTCAGAAAAGTTGGGACCGGACCCCAGTTCAGTTTAGAATTGTAAGGTCTTCGGCGGCAGGACCTTCACTGTCTGCCCGCTGAGCTGGTGTGCTCAAGTCCACAAGATAGCAGGAAAAGCTACGGTTCAGTATCAGATTTCCTTGGCTACTTCTAAGACTCATCCTTATGCAATTCAGAAACTGGGGATGTGAAGCCAGGGAAAGAACAAGCTGAAGGGTCTGTACGTGGCTTTTGTAACTTGGAATTCCCCTCACAGAAGAGACCTGAAGTAGAGGGTGTGGATTGCTAAGTGTGACGCAATCACAGAAGTGTAAACGGGGATCAAAACAAATCCTTCACCTTGAAGTTAAGTGTAACAGAGCCTATGGATACTACAATGTTCTAAGTTTTGACCTATTTTCCTTTGGGGGGTAGAAGGAAGAAGATATGAAGGGATTGGTACCAAAAATTACTTTCAAAAGCTTCTTCTAGTGATGATATCTACATTTCTCTCTCAAGTTACACCACACCTTAGGTGTCTACTGTTGCCCAACACTCACACCTTTGGACGGCTTCCCATGCCTACGGGAGGGGTCCTAGCCCAGGGTCCAAAGCACAATACCTCTAAATGCTGGAGAGTTTCCTTTCAGTCCACATGAATAAATATTCCTCTACAATGCTAGTCTCTTATAAGACCTCGGCAGAGAAGGCTTTCCAAAAATATTATTTCCCCTGCAGTTCTTTCTCTATGATTTTATTAAGTTCTATAGATGTAAGTTTCAAAAGATTCTTTGGTGTCCTTTCAACCCAAATAGCTCTGCTTTTATTTGCTTTATTTATGATTCAGTATGACAAGTTTATTGCACAAATAAGTTCTGCACCTAAAATAAAAGTAAACCACTCTTCTAGAGAAAGAGAGTAACTTTCAAAATTGGATTTTACCTCAAATGTTATGTCATAATGTTGCAATAATGTTATGTTGGATGATACTTGTATATTGAGCCTATATAATCCAAGTTAATATTATTTCCCACATTTTAAAAGAACAGTTAGCCTCCATTTAGGCCAGAAAGCTTGTGTTTGATGTAAACTAGGTGATTACTAGCCACAAGTCTGAGCACACTCGTGACACCATCGCTGGATCTGACACCTAGTGAGACAGGAGATGGCAGGAGACCGACTCCAGCAAGACAATACAGAAAACTGTACTTTCCACGATGGCCAAAAAACTAAGCCACACCTGAGGGGTTCATACAAATTCTGTTTACCAAATAGCCTTAGGTGTAGGTAACCAATTCTACAGTAAGTGTGGGTTGCATCCATCAGCAGGTTGTAAAATCAGTTTAATGAATTGGAATCAGCATTAATTTAGTAGCAAACATCATTTGTTGTAATAATGAGTATTCCTTTCATGACCCTGGCTTTAATTTTAAACATACGTATATACATGTTGGCATACTGGATCACAATGGCAAATATATTTACTAAGGGTTTGAAAAATATCGATTCTGTAGAATGTAAGTATTTTTGCCCTAAGGATTCCAGTATTTTGATTCTGTAGAATGTAAGTATTTTGCCCTAAGAGACAAGTATTATTAACATCTTATCTAAGAATATATACATTTGTCTACATACATTTGGTTTCTCCTAATGAGTCTTAATATAATCAAAACAGGATTGGAGCCAAGGTATTTGATCCTCTGCTCTGATTACCTACTGATAATATTGAGCATTACGCTCAAGCTGGGACTATCCTAGCCGTTTTATCTAAATTACCTTATTTATCTCTCAATACACCTGTAAGGTACAAATCACTCTCCTAACTTTACACAGGTGGAAACGCTACTCAGGGAAGGGGGGCAGCTTGCCGGGGGTCTCAGACAGGCAGCTGCAAGGCCGGCACAAAACCCATCATCCGGCTGCAGAGTTTGGCTGACTTACTCTCCTCCACGCAGGAGAACCAGGAAAGATTTGTTTCAAATTAATGCTTCTGGGATTAGCTCCTTGGAAATGACACTTAGGAAGTCCCAGATGACATTACCCCATGCAGGGACATGAGGAAAATGCCACAGTGGACACATCACCAGCTGAGCAGATTTCACACATCAGCAGGAAAATGTTTAGAGAGTGACTGCTCCCAGGTTACACACTAAACTGCAAAATTTAGAAAGGCAATGTCCAGACAGGTTGTCTAACAGCTTAGGACTCAGATATGTTTCTAAATTTCCTTCATTCTAGTTGGTCAAAGGTCATGCTGGAAGAATTGGATCTTTACTCAGAATTCTAGCCTGACTGACATCAGGGTGGTGATGTAGACTCTATTTTAAAGGGAATCCAAGGACTTATATAACAGCAAATTTTGCCATTTGCTGCCCTCTCTCAAAGTATCAGATCTACCTGCACAGCTAACTATGCAGAGACACATTCCAAATATCTAATGTACCATACTTCAAAATCAGCGTACAAAAATTTCTCTGCACAAAGATGTATAAGTGAAATTATATTCTACATTATGGGGCTTCTGTTCTTTCTGAGGGAATTTCTGGATAATTCTATGGGGAAATACAAATGTGGGGTGACAGCAGGAAAAGAGTATTTTCTTTTCCTATTTTCTTACAATGAAGAGTCACATTAAAGCCATATTAAATGGTATAAAGAGTGGTTCAGATTTTGTCAGGAAAACCTAATATAAGACTCTTCCCAATTTCCGATTCTCAAAAGTTTCCAAAAACATGGTTGTGTGCCACTTTTATGCCGACAGTAAGGCTCCCTTCCAAGGGATATGCAATGAAACACATATTTGCTTGATGGCATGTTATAAAATTGATAGTTAATTTACCATTCCAATACATTTTCTGAGGATGCTCCAGATACTGAAGTCATTTCTGGAAAACATAGGGGAGGGCAAGCTTGTTCTGAAAAAATAAGAGAAAAATAAAGATTTAATTTTAATGCCATTAACATTGGGAAGGAAAAGCTATTGCCATTAATAAGAGAGCCTTAAAAATGTACATGTACAGAGACACCTTAAAAATATGCATGGTTGTAGACAGACTAAAACAGGCTGTGCCTCTGTTCCCTATTTTGACCCCTGAAAAGCTTCACAGCAGATCAACTGGCCCTATGTTTTCAGTATTGTTCTAACCTGAATTCTTCTAGCACTACCCCATTGGTGTCCACCGGCTGGTTGGACCACCTCAGAAGTACACTGTTCTTTCATGTGCTGGCACATCTGACCCTGTTGTTCGGTTCAAGACACACCCACCATATTCTGATACTTAATAAATCATTTTACTCTAGCTGCTAAATAACATGAACAAAATGCTATCACAGAGCCTAGCTTACAGTGATGAAGTTATGGAAAAATGCAAATAAACTGTAGAAGTCCCAGTGAAATTCAGGCACAGCATCGTGCGTTAGTATTCTCCTAAAGGCAGTGGCGTTGAACAAAACTGAGCAACTCTGGATATGCTGGAAACCCCCTTAAAAATTAACCTGTACAGAAGGAGCATTTACAAAGCCTCTGCAGAGGGTTGGAAGTAAGAGCAGCAGGACAGCGGCTGTTAGTATCCGCGTGTCTGTGGCCTAGGTGAGAAGCACATCAGGGTTCAGCCACCCTGAGGCCAGGACTGGCTGGCCGGAAGCCGAGCCCACTTGCACAGTGGCTGAACGACCACCTGGAGGCATGGCAGGTGCCCTGACCCACTTCCTAAAACACCGTCATGATAATGCATTCTTTCCCGATGGACTATGGCCGGGAACAGTGGTTTTCCAGTTGCTGTTTGAAATATGCCCATGTAACTATGAAACGGGAAAATATTAAGCAAGAATAATTTATCTTCTAAAGAACTTCTACTGTATAAACTGAATTAATTTCAATTATAGAAGTTAATAGAATTTTAAGTTTTTAGTAAATAGTATTTTTAAATCCTTCATGTTAATATTCTTCTAATTCTTTTTCTCTTTTGGGACACACACTTCCAATTTGTCAGGTTTCTCATCTAACCAGTCTGCTAGGTAAGTGGTCACAGTTGGTATTTAAATCATATTCTCTACAATCCAAGACTATGAATTCTGTGACGTGAACAACAGAACCTAGGGATAAAATCTCTGCCTGTATCTACCATTGCATGTATAACACAGGTTTGGAGGTGCGTATAAATGAAAATTTCCATCTCTTGTATATGAAAAAGTGAGTCAGAAAATGTAACAGATGCTTGAAATAAGCCTTGTGAAGACTGAATGAAGGGGCTGTACATCAAATGCATATGTGTGTGTTACTCTTCTGATTAGAGGCAAGAGAAGAAAAAATTTGTTGGAAACGAACATAAGAGAATCCAAGCTTTTGAAAAATTTCTCAGTTTATAGAAATCACTGCAGACTTGCCAGCTGAGAACCCCACCTCACAATATTGTATCATCATTGTTATGGATATAACTCTTTGTGGTGTTTTATGAAAAGACAGTCTACTCATTTATGAGACCAAATCACCTGCTATATTAATTATCTATTTCAGAACACAACCAGAAAGCAGAGGTGAAAGAATTATGAAGTAAAGGGCCATCACAAAATTCATGCTCTTTTCCTGTGTCGGACACACAGAGCTAAACCCAAACCCTCCTTTAGATCACGCTGTGCAGCAAACTCATCAGGAGCAGCAAGAGAAACATGAACCTACAGGACAAGCACACAGAGATGGTGACACAGTAAATGACCTCAGGACCGCTGACCTTGATCCAAGTCAACAGCATGATGAGGCTGGCAAAACGGCGGGCGCCACTTCAGAGAGTCAGGAGAACAGCAGCCAGAACGTTCCCAGGGGCAACTCTGCCCTGATGAGGCCAGAGCCTGGATTCAGGTTCACATGCCACTGTTCAAAGGAACCTTAACACCCCAGCTCGGGGGGACTTGCCGGAGGCTCCGCAAAAGGGTCTGGGAAACATGCCTTACAAGCAATAGATGAAGGAAATGCAGTCCAAGTGAAAGAAGAAACTCAAGGGCTGGAACAGAGTGGGCATGACAGAGGTCTTGGGGCATTAGGGGCCAGGGCCAGGTGTGGGAGGAGTATTAACATCCCCAGAAACCCACCCTCGCCACCAGCCACGTCCGCTAGGCACCTCTGCAGGCTTGGTTTTTCTCCACAATACTGATCAATGTGGGACATGCTCCTGAGCATGTGCTATGTTCCCCCAAACGGTACGGAAGCTCCCTGAGGACTCCTGTTTTATCTGCTGTTGTGTCCCTATTGCCTAGAACAATGCCTAACACAGAGGAGTTAAGTATTTATTGAACGAAGTTTGGAATTTATAAGGTCTTTCAGCAGACATGACCTCTTTCACAAAGAATTTGGTTTCATCTGTGCTACTGAAGAGATTAGGAGAAGGACGTCATAGGACGGCTGGTCTAAAGGCCTGCCTAATGATTAATTCCTAGATGGGAGAAAAGAGATTTTCACTAAGGAAGGATTTCAGAGGCTGGAGGATCCTTTCCATCACGGCCCAGAAAGGCATTCCTGCCCAGGATGAGAAGTTGGCCTAAATCAGCTACGCGAGGGATGTTGCTCAACAGGCTACAGGGAATGGGACAGACCGCCAGGAAGAATGATGTGGCCCCAAATGTCAGCAGTGTCAAAGGTGAAAACCCCCAATAAAAATATGAGCATTTCATATGCAATTTTAAATGCTGTGGTGACTACATTAAAAAAGGAAAAGGAGCAAGATAAATTCATTTCGGTAATATACTTTACCTGGGAGTAGTGCCAGCATCATGGTGCTGTGTTATTCCTGTTCTTTCCCCTTTGATTTACAAGAAATCACATACAGCACAGGAGAAAACAGCACCTCTGTGCAGCACACAGCCCCCCCGAGAGATCCACTGAGCGGGGCACCCAAAGCAGACAGCCTGGACTGGGAAGGAGGCAGCCGAGCTGGTGGCGGCGGTGGAGGCAGAGACGGCGGAGGAGGCAGCGGCCAGCCCATCTTCCCAGCAGAGGGGGCGGAGGGGAAAGCGGTTAGTGGGGGGTCTGCCCACCCTCACGTGCTGCAGCTTGAGGGGCCAGTGCGTCCTCTGCGGAGAGATCACAGTGGCTGGGGGAGGGAAAGGCAAGGCAAGTAGGTAGACAGAAGGAGAGTATCCCCTGCTGTCTGCCCTGGGAGCCAAGAGGACGGAGGGCCCACAGACCGCTAGGACCGCTCCCCCTCGCCCCCAGCTTGAGGACCCCCCTACTGGGTCATGAGCACACCCAAAGCCCCAGGCGCTAAATACAGATCTCCCCTTGCTTTGCTCTCACTCTTTGCTTTTCATTTATTTATTTTTTAATGGTTGTGTTCCCAACTTTAGTGGTGAGTCACCTCTGGAAAGAGAAACCAAAAACTTGTGCTGTAGCGCCACCTTCTGGAAAGAAAAAGGAAGGCTCCTAACTACCAACCTGTTGAATTGTTAGAATCAAAGTAAACAAAGCCTTGTGCTTACCTACGTAAGAACAGTCTTACTACTTCAAATGGGAGGGCAGAGGCGCTTCTCACCAAAAGCCATAAGAAGTCAGGTAATACAATATCACAAAAAGAAAATGACAATTTCCCAGTAACCAAATCCAAAGACATGGAAATTGCAATTTAACTGATAATTTTAAATAGCTGTTAGGAGCAAATTTAATGAGCTACAATAAAATTCAGAAAGGCAATACAGTTACCTCAGGAATAAAATTAACAAAGACTACGTTGCCAAAGAGATTGAAACTTTAAAAAAGAACTAAAGAGAAATTTTGGAGCTGAAGAACTCATTAAATGAGATGAATGGATTAGAATGTACTGGAAGTAGAGCAGATCATATGGAAGGGAGAATTAGCAAGCTTGGGGACAGAAGTGTAAAAATGATTGAGGTGGAAGAGAAGAGAGAACTGAGATTTTTTTAAAAGTCAAGAAAAAACCTATGAGAAATACCTGATTCCACAGGAAAAGCCAACATAAGAATAATGGGGACCCCAGAAGGGGAAGAGAGAAGGGAGCAGAGAGCATAAAGAACCAATAAGTAAGAACTTCCAAAGTGCGGGGAAGGAACTAGATCTATAAGTCCATGAAGCTAACAGAACAGCTTATTATCTCAAGGCAAAAAGACCTTTCCTAAGACACATCATATTAAAACTGTCAAAGTCAACAATAAAGATCTCAAAGGCAGCCAGGGTAAAAAGACAGTAACCTACAAACATACCTTCATTAGGCTGTCAGCAGATTTCTCAGCAGAAGCTCTACAGCTCAGGAGACAGCAGAATGACATGTTTAAAATACTGAAGGATTAAAAACCGCCAGCCAAGAATATTCAATCTGGCGAAGTCATCCTTCAGACATGAACAGGGACTAAAAGCTTTCACAGAAAAACAGCTCAGTAAGTTCACTTCCTTACAAGAAATGTCGAAAGCAACTTTTCAAGCTGAAAGTAAAAGACAGAAAAGTACACAAAACTCTGATTAAGGTGACTGGTAGTCAATCAGAATTAGAATATTGTAACTTTTTTAGAATAGTTAGGAATCTTAATTATGGTAAAAAAAAGTTAAAGGAAAGGAGCAGTAACAATAACTATAGCTACTACAACTTGATAAAAAAATCACAGTGTAAAAAGAGGTAATTTGTGAGATCAAAAATATAAATGAAGAGAGTAAAAGGCTAGAACCTTTATAGTCAAATGAAAAGAAATTGCTATCAGCAGAAAAAGGACTATTTTATCTATGAGATGTCTGGTGTAAACCTCATAATAAACCACACAACTAAAATCTAGAGCAAAGACATGAAACAAACAAACAAAAATAGTGGGGGAGAAGCTAAGCAAAAGGAAAAACACCAACTTACAAAGGTAACAGAAACAAAAGGAAAAAGAAACAATGGAGAGACAAAATAACCAGAAGGCAAAAGATGAAAGGGCAGTAATAAATCCACATTTTAATCACCCTAAATGTAAATGGATCAAAGTCAACCATCAAAAGGCACAGAATGGCTGGATGGATTAAAAAAACAAAACCCAACTAACTATATGCTGCCTACAGGTGATTCATTTCA
Source organism: Phataginus tricuspis (assembly GCA_029783875.1). NCBI lineage: Eukaryota > Metazoa > Chordata > Mammalia > Pholidota > Manidae > Phataginus > Phataginus tricuspis. The sequence continues at coordinate 8,206,487 of JAQQAC010015530.1, read as the reverse complement.
GCTCCAGAGATACACATAGGCTCAAAGTGAAAGGATAGAAGATGATATTCCAAAGAAACAGAAATGAAAAGAAGGTGGGCACAGCCATACTTTTATCAAACAAAATAGACTTCAAACCAAAAATAGAATCAAGAGACAAAGAAAGTCATTATATAATGATAAAGGGGTCAACGCCTAAAAAAAAATCTAACAATCATAAATATACATGGTCCCAACACCCGAGCACTTAAATATATTAAGCAATTAATAATAGATTTAAAGAAGATATAGACAACAATAATTGTAGGGACTTCAATACCTCACTATCAGAAATGGGTAGATTGTCCATATGGAAAATAAACAAGGAAATGCTAGAATTGAACCATATTTTAGAACAAATAGACTTCATAGACATATAAAGAACATTCTGTCCAGGAGAAGCAGAATACACATTCTCCTCAAGTACACACGAAAAGATAGGTCATAGGATAAGTCATATAATAGGCCACAAAATAAATCTTAGTAAATTTAATAAAAGTGAAATCATACCATCTTCTCTGACCACAATAGTATGAAACAGGAAACCAACAGCAAAAAGAAAGTGAGAATATATCCAAATATGTGGAAATTGAACAATACACTTCTGAACAACCATTGGGTCAAAGAAAAAAAAAGGGAAATAAAAAATTATCCTAAAACAAATGAAAATGAAAACACATATTAAATATTGTAAGATGCAGCAAAAGCAGTTCTGAGAGGAAAGTTTATAGTCATTAACTCATTAAGAAATCAGAAAGATCTCACATAACCTAACTTTATACCTCAAGGAACTACAAAAAGAACAAATTAAATGCAAAGTTAGCAGAAGAAAGGAAATAACAAGGATAGGAGTGGAAATAAACAAAATAGAGACCATAAAAACAATAGAAAGATTCAATGAAACTAAGAGCTGGTTATTAAAAGATAAACAAAATTGACCAACCTTCAGCCACACTAAAAAAAAAGGAAAGTAGACACAAATAAAATTAGAAATAAAAGAGGAGACATTACAACTCATTAACTACAGAAAGACTTTGAATCTTAAGACACTACTTTGTACAATTATATGGCAATAAATTATATAAACCAGAAATGGATACATTTCTAGAAACACACAACTTACCAAGACTAAATAAGGAAGAAATAGAAAATCTGAACAGATCAATAACAGGAGATTGAATCAGTAATCAAAAAAATTCCAAACACAGAAAATTCCAGGTCCAGGTAGCTTCTCTAGAGAATTCTACCACGTATTTAAAGAACTAAAACCAATCTTCCTTAAACCCTTCCAGAATATCAAGGAGGAGGGAACACTTCCAAACTCATTCTACAAAGTAAGCACTGCTTTGATACCAAAACCAGATAAGTATACCATAAGAAAAGAAACTATAGACCAATATCCCTGGTGAATACAGATGCAAAAATTATCAAAAAATAGTAGCAATCTTACTTAAAGAACATATTAGAAGGATTATACACAATGACCAAGTGGAATTTATCCCTGGGATATAAGGATGGTTCAACATATGCACAGCAATTGATGTAATATATCACATCAGCAAAATGAAAGATAAACCATATTGATCATCTCAATAGAGAAAAAAAATTAGACAAAACACAGCATCTGTTCATGATAAAAACTCTATGAGACTAGATACACACCTCAACATAATAAAGGCTGTTTTACAACAAACCCACAGCTAACATCATACTCAATGGAGAGAAACTGAAAGTGTTTCCTCTAAGATCAGGAATAAGGCAAGGATGCCTATTCTCACCACACCTATTCAGTGTAGTACTGGAAGTCCTAGCTAGTGCAATTCAGCAAGACAAAGAATTAAAAGACATCTAAGTTGGAAAGGAAAAAGTAAAACTGTCATTATTTGCTGAATATGATCCTATATATACAAAGTCCCCCAAAAATCAGTAAAAAAAAAAAAAAGTCAGAATTAATCAATGATTTCAGTTAAGTGCCAGGATACAAAATTGACACAGAAATCAACTGCATTTACCCTAATGATGAAGTACTTGTAAAAGAAACCCATCATATTCACAATGACATTAAAAACAGTAAAATACTCAAAGCTATCTATACATGCAGGGCAATACCCATCAAAACACCAAAGGCATTCCTCACAGAAATAGAAGAAGCCATCCTATAATTTGTTTGGAACCACAAAAGACCCCCAAAATCCAAAGTAGTATTGAGAAAAAACAACAAAGCTGGAGGATATCACACATCCAGATTTCAAACTATACTACAAAACCATAGTATTAAAAACAGCATGGTACTGGCACAAAGACAGACATATCAACCAACAGAACAGAAAGAGAGCCCATAATTAAACCTTGGCATGTACTAGTCAACTAATATTCAACAAGGCTGCCAAGAATACCCAACGAGGGAAGGATAGTCTCTTCAACACATGGAGCTGGGAAAACTGGACAAACACATGTGGAACAATACAATTGGATCCCTATCTTACACCACTCACAAAGTTAACTCAAAATAGATCAAAGACTTAAACATAAGACCTGATCCCATAGAATTCCTAAATGAAAATAATTCACAAACAACAAATGAAATAACCAACAAATGGAACTACATCAAAGTCAAAGGCTCCACAAGGAGCAATTAACAAAATGGAAGGACAACCTACAGAGAAGGGGTTAATATCCAAAAATATTTAAAGAACTTAGTCAACTCAGTAACAAGAACAGTAATAATAATACTAAGATTAAAATATGGAAATAACTAGACATTTCTCCAAAGAGGACATAAAAATGGCTAACAGACACATGAAAAGACACTCAACATCACTAATCACCAGGGAAATGCAAATTCATGAGTTACCACCTCATACCTGTTAGATAGGCTATCATCAAGAAGAGACAACAGGTGCTGGTGAGGGTGTGGTGGAGAGGGAGCCCTCACGCCCTGTTGGTGGAAGGTAAATTGGTCCAACCACTATGGAAAACAACACAGAGCTTCCTCAAGAAAAAAATAAAAATAAATCTACAGTATGATCCAGTAATCCCACTTCTGGGTATAAACCCAAATGAAATGAAAACAGGATTTCAATAAGATACATGCATTCCCATGTTTATTGAAGCATTACTGACAATAGTCAAGATAGGGAAACAAACCAAATGCCCATCGACAGATGAATGGATAAAAATGATGTGGTATACATACACAATGGAATATCATTCAGCTACAAGAAAGGAAGCTATCCTCCCATTTGCAACAACATGGATGATGGACCGCGAGCACATTATGCTAAATGAGGTAAGTCAGACAGAGAAAGTCAAGTACTATATGACATCACTTATAGGTACAATCTAAAGAAGTTAAACCTATTAAAAAAAAATAGTAAAATGGTGGTTACCAGGGAATGGAGGGGCAGTGGGTTAAAAAGTGATGGTGTTTACGGGTACAAATTTCTAGTAAGTAGTAAATAACTAAATTTGTAACACGTAGTAAATAAGCCAGAGATCTAATACACAGAATAATGAACATAGACAGTAACATGGATCTTTCTCAACTTAACAATGGGGGCATGTTTGGATAAACCCATCATAAGTTAAAAAATGCATTTAATGCACCTCACCTACTGAGCATGGTAGCTTAGCTTAGCCCACCTTAAGTGTGCTCACAACACTTACATTAGCCTAAGGTTGGGCAAAATCATCTACGACAAAGCCTGTTTATACTAAAACGGTATGAATTCTAAATCGACTACCTCATGGAATTTATTGAATCCTGTACTGAAAGTGAAAAACAGAATGGTTCTAAGTGCGTTGGTTACCGTTTACTCGTGGTTGCACGCGGACTGGGAGCTGTGGCTCGCTAATGCCGCCCAACGTCACAAGACAGTTACTGCACCACTAGCTTGGGGAAAGATCAAAATTCAAAATCTGAAGTACAGTTTCTACTGAATGTGCATGGCTTTTGTACCATTATAAAGTTGGAAGACTGTAAGTCGCATCATTGTATCATTGTATTGTATGATAAAAAATAGTAATATATTTTATTTAATCTGACATATCCAAAATATTGGCATGACAACATGTATTCAATATTAAAACATTAATGAAGTATTTTATATTTTCTTGTAAGTCTTCAAAATCCAACGTGTATTTTACATGTAGAGCACATCCTGACTTAGCTACTCCATTTTTAAGTTAAAATGAAATCTAGTCTTACCAACACAGTAAAATTATGTTTAATGAAAAAATATTTCACAATGCTTTACTTTTATAATTTAAACTTAAATTAATTATAGTAATTAATAAACTTAATATATTAAGACTAAAAATTCACACTAGCCACATTTTAAGTGCTCAAAAACTACAGGTAGGACTGCTGGCTATTATCGTACATACAGGATTTCCACGATTATTTCTGAGAACAAAAGACTGGTGCTGCTGTAAGAATAGGGCAAGAGCAAAAAAATTGCTCAAATATAGGAGTAAAATCAATGAGAGACAAAATAGCCCATAATCTAATCATAAAGAAAATGCTAAACTCTGCAGTATATTTAAAAAAAAGCAAAGGGAATAAATTCTTTTCACAATTAGGTAGAAGATTACATTTTTAAAAAAAGATTTACTGAAAAGGATACATTTCTATATTTGAAAATTTCATCCCCCCCAGTAGGAAAAAAAATATTTGCTACTGGTATGAGATGCAGGAGCTATTGCTCCAGGCAGAGCTAAAAGCAGAAGAGAGTAGCAATCAGAGTTTAGGGCTTAAACCATAGACTGATTATTCTCTTCCATTGGAGTTTATCTGAGAGTCATTATCCTGGACTCTATGCTTCCTTTTTTCCTTGGCACAGAGAGGAAACACCCTGTACCAGGGACTGAAAGTAATACGTCCTGGTTCTATTTTCAACCATACAGATGACATTATGACTATCTACACAACACAGTAACTGTTTTTTTAAGTGACCTCGCAGGTGTTTCCCCCCTGTGATGCCAGGTCATCCCACTGTTACCCCCTGCTACATGGTGCTGTACCAAATTAATTATCAAGTGTGCCCTACAAATGCTGTGCTGGAACCCCCTGATTCTGAAACGAGCTGTGCCCGTTCGGGAGATCACTGTCCCCAAGATCTCATCTATTTCTGGATGGCAGAAACTGCACGTAAGGCACAGCTTGACGGAGCCTCTCAGCTCCATGTGAGCTGCACACATCCTCTCACTCCACCAGTGGACTCTGGGCCACTGCCTTTCTGCTCCTCTGCCGTGGATTGCTCGGTTAAACACAGAGCACTGTTTACTCATGGAGAGTCTTAAAAAAAAAAAAGTAGAAAAGGATGATAAAATAAAGGCAGGCAAAATTAAGCTACGGCTGGAATTAACTGCCAGATAATTTTATGCTTTTCAAGTTTGCTTCTTAGATTTTCATAAGGTCACATAGCCACATGGGTCTCATATATGGACAAGGATATGCTCGGCTAAAATACCATTACATTTGGGTAGGGGGCCTTTTTCACAGAGGGTATAAAAAGGACTTTTGGGAACCAGGGCCAGAGCACATGCTCTTGGCACGGCTTCCCTGCACAACCTGGGCAAACCTCCAAGTTCAGGCTACATAGCTGTGCCATCTGCCTTATCTGGCCCCTAGATCTGTACTAAGAAAAGTAATGCTCAGGACAGTCTTCCAGAAATGAAGTTTCAGTTTCTTACCAGTGTAGCAGTTTTAAATAATTTTTTTAATTGTTATTTTTATAAAGTACAAACATAGTAAGATAAAAACATTCACATTCACCAGTGATATCTTCCTACTGAATTATCTTCTCAGTTTGTAAGAGTTCTTTGTATATTATAAATATTCACCACTTACATTGCAGGTAACTTCTTCCAAGTCAACATTGTTTTTCTGATTTTGTTTACAGTATAGTTTGCCAAACTAAATCCTCTACCTGGAAAGACTATCCTTGTTATGATCATAATTTATGTGTGAAACTTAAATAAGCAGCTACCTTTCAACATACCTTTTCCCTATGGACAGAATAAAAACTATTATCTATTAATAATCACTCCACAAAAAAAAAGGTAAATCTCATAATTCATGCTTTTGTAATCTCATTCTTAAATTTTTAGAAATTCAAGTTCTGTATCAAGATGAAAACAACCTACAGCCATAACTACCTTCTCATTCACCAAATGCAAGTAAACATAATTAAATGGGACTAAAAGCATATGGTTCATTTTTCAAATTGCAAAATAATAAATTCTTACATAACAAGTGAAACAATCACAGATAACCAACAAGCCAGCCATCCCTTCCCACTTCCAGTACCAATGTAACAGCCTGCAGCACTCCCATACTTTTCTCCTGGCACAAACATGCATATACAAGTATATATTCTATATTACTGAAGCATTACCCTACAGATCATACTGTTTTTCCACTAAATAATATGGCAAGTCCATCCCTTCAAGTTGACAGATAGAAGCGTATCTAAGCAACATATCCTGCCTGCTGGTTTTATTTTTAAGGCAGTCTTTCCCCCCTTTTTTTCTTTCTGCTTGCTCACCCCACTCCTCGCCCTTTGCCACCACTGTACTGTCTGTAACCTGTGTTAAAAACCTGGCATGTATTTTTCTCTACTTTTCTACATTTTATCAAACAAATATAGCATGTGCGCGTGTACACACAAAGGGGCTCTCTGACTGTAAGATTCCAAGACAGAATACTAGGTATACACACTTCCCCATGGTTTGCTTTTCCCATTCAATACTTCATGAAATCTGCTCAAGTCAAATGGTAGACTAATTCTTTCAATGAATAATATTCCATGACAAGAATACTGTACATCAAAATACATTTTGCCTTTCACCTTAAAGGCATTCACTGTTTTCATTCTTTTGCCAAAAGAGTGCAGCAAAAACCATCTTAATACAACATATTCCCTTTAAAATCTCGTGCTTTCATTTCTATAAAAGTATCTCTATTTCAGCAACAACCTATGAGAGCACTTCTACCCCACACTCCCACCAGAGCAGGGTCAGCAGGTGGTCTTACCCAAGTCCTGACAGTCTGACTACTAGAAAGTGACATTGTAATTTTGGTTTTCCTTAACCACTAGTGAGTCAGAACGTCTTTTCATAGTTTAATGACCATTTGGATGGTCATTAGGCAATTTAGCCTGTTTATATACCATTTAAGGATTTTTTTCTGCCAATTTTTAAGAATTTGTTGTGTCTAATAGATACTGATCTTTTGTTACCTACACTGCAAATACAATTATTTGAAGGTTAAAGAAAAACTTTTACAGTTACAAATGTCTGAGGTTTTTTTTTTTAATAGATTTTGGGCTTTGAGTCTTGGTTTAAGAAGGCTCACCCTACTCTAGATGTTTTTAAAAAAATGATGTCCTATTTCTTTAAATGACAGACACATGTGTATCTCAGACCCCCCCCCAACACACACACAAACAGCTGGGGACTGTTAGGGTGTGCGCTCTGCGTGCGGGTTGCAGACCACCTGCAACCTAAGTCTGCACTGCCCTAACTCCCCGATGCCTTTCAATGTTCAGGGATCTTACTGTGTACATTCTTATTTAGTTTTATTCCAGTTTTTATCTCATTTTAAAAGACCTTTAATCATTGGTCTATATGCTTTAGGGAGGACAAGAAGAATTCAGGAATTTTTTTTAAAGCACCATTTTCACAAATGCTGTGACCTCTCACTATCACTGAGCAAACTTCACATGAGGTCTACCAAGATGAAGTGTTTGAGTGCTGAGAGCTAACATTTTAGTGAGTGCCTAACCCGTGTCATTCACTAATGTGCATCACCTCATTTCATCTTCAAACTGCTCCTGTAAGTTAAGCACTCTTTAAATAACTTGTCCATGGTCACAAACTCAGTAAGCGGTAGAAGAGGGATTCCTTAACTCCAGGTCCTCAGCCCCTGGGCTTCAGAGTCCTGGTGGATGCTCAGTTTGTGTGAATTTGAACTGTTTACTTATTCTAAGCCTCAGTGCTTCCACTTAGAAATCTGTATGTAAATATACCTATACTTGTGTATATAACATACATGTTTATGTGAATATATACATATAAACATATATATTTCATATGGTCGTTGTAAGGTTCCAATGCACATAGAGTGGTGTTTTTAAAATTTTGGGTCCTAATTTATTGCAGGTTTGTAAACTCAGTTTAATGGTTCATACAACCAGCATTAAAAAAAATGAGACTATATCTACCAAGGGTATTACAAATGAAAATTTTGTTTCAATAACACACATACACACTCCTACACGTGTACCCTTTGTGGTAAAAAATGAAATATATATTTTTAAATTATATATTTAATATATGTGGTTTTTTTTACTATGGGACTTTGTCAGTGATACACAACATTCAGCCAGTGCCTGGCAAGTAGAAACTCTAAACATAAAGTAGATATTGACATAGATAATAGTTTCAGGGAAAAACCATTTAATTTTCTGAGTTTTAAAGATTTAAAACTACTGCTTTCTGAATGGTTATTTACTTTCACTATTTACTGTTTCAAAAGATGATCTAGAAAAATGGCTGTTCATTGAACACTATTCATAACTGTATAAAGGGTTGCACAAATAGGTAAGTGTTTCTATCACCCTAGAGAAAAGCAGACAATGAAAGGGTTTTGACATTTGTGCTATTTCACCCAGGAAGGCTTTACACAGGATGATGGCGTAGCCAGTGGCTCACTTGCGGTCAGATAACCAGTACGGCCTGGGGAGATGGTGTGAACGCCAGACCCTGGTCCTGGAACCTCTGGTGGGTGGGGTGGGGTATCTTAAAGGTTAGACAGACTGTGCTTAACACACAGTGAACTAACTCGGGAGGGACTCCAACCTTACTTGTTACTTATCCACATCTCTCATTTTTTCAGTTTTTCTTTCTTTGACCCATTTTAAAAGCAGTTTTTTTACACACAAAAAAAGATGTTAGATAAAGTTATTTGTTTTAAAACATTGAGAACCTGTTACGTGCAAAATACTGTTTACGGTGAGAGACACAAAAGAGTAAGACACAATCCCCATCCTCGGGGGAAGTGCAGTCTGGCGGGTGGCAGAACTGCACACCAACAACAGAGGGATGAACCTATAAAGTCCCTTTGTCCCTTTCTTTCTTGTCAGTTGATAGTACTTGGCATCCTTTGTTTGAATGCCATATGACTGGGTGAAAGTGCTAGAACAATTCTGTCCAAATATTTTTCATGTAATTGAAATGGTGAAAGATATTAATAAAACTCAAGTTTAATTTTGTTGTGCTTTAAACATTCCATTGTCATTATTAAATGGTATTGGGCTTGAGGGCACTTCCTTTCACCCAGTTCATCCTTGGGAGAACTTTAAGCATGGATCCTCCACTCAGGCTTCTCCAGGGCACCTTCTTGGAATGACCTAACACATGCGGTCAGTAATGGGCTTTTATAGGCAGCTTCACTGTTCAAATTTAAAACACCGAGGTAGGCTAGTATTCCATGCATGCTTTGCTCAAAGTTCACAATTCTTTATTTGTCCCGTGTTTACTCATCCCGTGTATTGGTGCACCCATCTGCCACTCACTAGACCGCATTTCTCCCGAGGGTGGGGATGGATCGTGTCTTACTCTCTTCTGCATCTCTCACAGTAGAGTATTTTGCATGTAACAAATGCTCCGTGTTTTAAAATAAATAGCTTTACCTATCATCTTTTCTTGTTTAAAACACTGCTTTTAAAATGGGCCAAAGAAAAACCGAAAAAAATGAGATGTGGATAAGTAGCAAGTGAGGTATGAAGAATACAATCGAATTTTCTGTCTGTAATCAATTCTTAAGAAAACATTTCAAAACCAAGTTCCTTAACACACATTTTCATGTGTACTTATCAATAAAACATTTGTTCATGTTATTAAATATTCTGAAGGAACCATAATTTTAAGTAGAAGACTATTTATTTGGATATTTAAGAAAGCAAAAACCACCTTAATTCCTACCTTTGTTTCAAGGTCAAAAGAATAAACTGATTATGTGAACTAAAATAATGTCACAGGGCATCAGACTTCAATACATCTAGAACTGTACACTGAAAATGTGTGTGTACTTGTGTATATATATACTATGCATGCGTTTTATACTTATGTGTGTATATTCACTTGCAGTAACTAGGTACTTACCACCTCTCTTCTCAACTGTTGGGACTCTTCTTACCCCTCCCCACAAACTCTTTCTTCCACAAGCCTCAATTTAAATAAAATCTTAACGAACATAGCTTGTATTTGAGTCTAATCATCTTTAATTTATATTGCACTACTGATGTTTACTAAGCACCCAAAATGAAAATCTTCCAAGTTAGAAAGTCATTGGAAATAAACTATAAAATTGTATTCACAAAATTGAAGATTAGATTTTAAAAAGATGTTACAAGAGTGAATTACTGTTGTAATAAAAAGTCTTATTTTATTTTCACAAATTATGTATAACCTTACTTGAAATAATCTTCACATAGTTCATCTGGAATACAGTTCACAAATCTCTTTAAAAAGAGTTGAAGAGCATTTAATAATATAGATAAATGTCAAATCAACAGGTTGTATACTTGAAACCAATATAATATTGTTTATCAATTATACTTCAATTAAAATAAATATTTTAAGTTCCATTTTTTGGAGAATTTCCACTCCTCTCTATCCCGTTTTCCTCCTGCTTAGGACAAAGAACCACAAAGAATGCAACTCATCTCTCCATCTAAGAGTTTCTGCAAACACTCTTATTCACCTCTCCACTCATGTCTTAAGAACATGCAAGACTGTTGTTGCAGATTTAAATTCTTATTACCATTAGAGTCTAAAGTCTGTTGAACTTGCAGTGGTAATACACAGCTACTCAGTAAATGCTGTTGAGCTAAAATTTATGCCAGTTGGTTTTCTATTAATTAGGGACCTCGGTTGAATAAACTGTCTCACAGTGCATTTATAATATAAAATAATTCTTCCATAGTAACAACAAAAACAAAAGGTTATTTGTTTACTTTGAGAAACCAAAATGTAGTGTCATTCTCATCAAAAGACACTGAAGTAGTTAACCTGAGGAAATTAATCAGTTATATGAGAGAGAGCCAAGGATAGTGGTTAAAAGTTTGAGTTAGGCAAGGATTTCCTAGGGAGAACACAAAAAAAGCCCCAACATAAAAGAGAATAATTATAAAATGGACTTCATAAAATTGAAACTTTTGTTCAAAGAAGTTATTGAAGATGTGTGCTCATTATTAAGCAAATAGAAAGGCAAGCTACCAGAAAACATTGATGATATGTACATTTGATAAAGGAATCTATCCAGAATACATAAAGAATTCCTATAAATCAATATACAAAGACACATAACCCAATTTAATATGTGCAGAATGCTAAGACACTTCACAAAGATATAACAATGGTTAATAAGCACATGAGCAAACATTCAAAATCATTTACTAAATGTAAAAACCATAGTGAGATATATCATACCCATGAAATGCCAAATGTCAGTAGATGGAACTGAAATTCTTACATATTGTTGACTTTTGAAAACAGTACAGTAACATCTTGTAAAGCTAAACATGCACCCACCCCAATAGCCCCAAACTCTACTACATTACTACAAAGACAATGAAAAGATCCATAAAAAATGTGTATAAGAATATTTAGAGCTGCTTTATTCATTACAACTCCAAACTGAAAACAACTCAAATGTCCATAACAAGGGCACAGATAAGCAAATTGTGGCATATTCAAATAATGGCATACCACTCAACAATAAAAGAGTAATGAACATTGACATATTCTTGAGCTGAATTATAATCTATAGTGACAGAAATGAAAACAGTCATTGTCTATGGAGGGTGGGAACTGGAAGGCAGTTAGAGGGAACTTCCTGGAGTGATGGAAAGTTTCTATATGTTAAGTGGGTTGTTAGTTACAGGGGTATATTCATGTGCCAAAACTCACCAAATTATGTATTTAAGATCTGTGAATTTCACTGTATAAATTTGATTTCAACAAAGAAACAAAAAGAAACTATAATTTATTAGTATAGATCAGCATTTCTCGAACTTTTTGGTTGTAAGACAGATTTAACTTTGAAAAATTATTGAGAATCCTAAAGTGGCAGTAGTTTTCTTTTATGGGGGTTTTATCTATCACTATTTACTATATTAGAAAAAAACAAACAAAATTAATTTTTTACTTATTCATTTAATAACAGTACAAACAGCCTGTTAAATTATGCAGAAATACTTATTTTCTAAAACAAAAATAACTGAGTAAGAGTTGCATCATAATAGATCACTCGGACAGAAAGTCAGTAAGGGAACAGTGGCCTTAAATGACAGATCAGTTGGGCTTAAAAGATACATACAGAACATTCTATCCACAAACAGCAGAAAACACATGCAAATGCACATGGAACATTCTCCAGGATAAATCACATGTGAGGTCACAAAATGACTCTAAATAAATTTAAGGACTGAAATCATGTCAAGCATTTTTTCTGACCACACAGTAGGAAACTAGAATTACAAGAAAAAAAAATGCAAAAAACACAAACACATGTAAACTAAACAACATGCTACCAAGCAATTATGGGTCAATGAAGAAATCAACCAGGAAATCAAAAAATATCTTGAGACAAATAAAATGGAAACAAAAATGTTCCAAAATCTACAGAACACTGTAATAGCAGATCTAAGAGGTAAATTTATAGCAATAAAGGCCTACCTCAAAAAAGAAGAAAAATCTTAAATATTGTGACCTTACACATAAAGGAACTAAAAAGAACAACAAAGCCCAGTCAGTAGTAGAAGAAAATAAAGATTAGAAGAGAAATAAATGAAAGACACACACACATCAACAGTTCTTTGAAAATCAAGCTAGTTCTTTGAAAAAATAAACAAAAATCAATAAATCTTTAGCCAGACTCTTCAGGAAAACCAGAGGGTCCTAATAAAATCAGAAATGAAAGGAGAAATTACAAGTGACAACAGAGAAATAAAAAGGATTGTAAGAGATTACTATGAACAATTATATTCCAACAAATTGGACAGAATAGAAGAAAGGGGTAAATGCCTAGAAACATATAATCTTCAAAGACTGAACCAGGAAGAAATAGAAAATCTGAACAGATTGATTACTTGTATGAACACTAATCAAAAAACTCCCAACAAACAAAAAGTTCAGGACCAGACAATTTCACAGGTGAATTCTATCAAACAACTGAAAAAGAGTTAATATCTGAAATACTGTTCAGTCACAAGAATGAAAAAATCCTACCATTTGCAACAACATGGATGGAGCTAGAGGGTATTATGCTCAGTGAAATAAGCCAGGCAGAGAAAGACAAGCACCAAATGATTTCCCTCATATGTGGAGTAAAACAACAAACCAAAACTGAAGGAACAAAACAGCAGCAGACTCACAGACTCCAAGAAGGGACTAGTGGTTACCAAAGGGGAGGGGTGGGGGAGTGCGGGTGGGGAGGGAGGGAGAAGGGGATTGAAGGGTATTATCATTAGTACACATGGTGTTGGGGGGATCATGGAGAAGACAGTGTAGCACAGAGAAGACAAGTAGTGACTCTGTGGCATCTTACTACACTGATGGACAGTGACTGCAATGGGGTGTGTGTGTGGGGGGACTTGATAATGTGGGTGAATGTAGAAACCACATTATTTTTCACGTGAAACCTTCATAAGAGTGCATATCAATGATACCTTAATAAAAAAAAGTTAATGCCTATGCTTCTCAAATTATTTCAAAATACTGAAGAGGAGGTAAAACTTCCAAATCATTCTATAAGGTTGACATCACCTTGATACCAAAACCAAAGATAATACAAAAAAGAAATGGCAGGATGGTTCAATATCCATGAATCAATAAACAGGATACACCATACTAACAAAATGGAGTATAAAAATCATATGATCATCTCCACAGATACAGAAAGAGCATTTGAGAAATTCAACAAACTTTATAAAAAAAACTCAACAAAGTGAGTATACAGGAAATGTACATCAATATAACAAAGGCTGTATATGACAAACCTACAGCTAACATCATACTCAATGGTGAAAAGCTAAAAGCTTTTCCTCTAAGATCAGAAACAAGACAAGGATACCCCACTTTTACTCAACATACTACTGTAAATCCTAGCCACAGCAATAAGACAAGAAATAAAAGGCATTCAAATTGGTAAGGAAGAACTAAAACTCTTTTGACTTGCAGAAGACATGATACTATATATGGAAAATACACTCTATCAAAAACTGTTAGAACTAGTAAATGGATTCAGTTAAGTTGTAGAATACTATATTAATATGCAGAAATCTATTGCATTTCTATACACTAATAATGAACTATCAGAAAGAGATTAAGAAAGCAGCCTCCATTTATAATTTCCTCAAAAAGAATAAAATACCTAGGAATAAGTTTAACCAAGGAGAAGACCTGTACTATGAAAACTGTAAGACACTGATGAAAGAAAATGAAGATGACACAAATAATTGTTAAGACATACCATACTCATGAAGTGGAAGAACTAATGTTGTTAAAATGTCCTTACTACATTAAGCCATCTGCAAATTCGTGCACTCCCTATCAAAATACCAATGGAATTTCTCACAGACCTAGAACAAATAATTCTAAAATTTGTATGGAATCACAAAAGAACCTCAAATAGCCAAAGCAATCTTGAGAAAGAACAACACAGCTGGAGGTATCAGACTCCTAGATTTCAAAGAAAGCAATACAACAAGGTACTGTAATCAAAACAGTAGGTTTCTGGCACAAAAATGCACACATAGATCAATGGAGCAGAATAGAGCCCCAAAATAAATCCATGTTTATATGGTCAATTAATCTAGGACTAAGGGCCAAGAATATACAATGGTGAAAAGACAGTCTCTTCAATAAATAGTGATGGGAAAATTGGACAGCTACATGATAAATAATGAAACTGGACAACTTTATTATACCATGTACAAAAATAAACAACATGGATTAAAGACAAGGATAAGACCTGACACCATAAAACTCTTAAAAGAAAATATAGGCAATAAATGAACACTGGTCTTAGCGATGTTTTTCTGTATCTGTTAACCTCAGACAAGGGCAACAAAAGCAAAAATAAACATATGAGACTACATCAAACCAAAAAGCTTTTGTACAGCAAAGAAAACCATCAGCAAAACAAAAAGGCAAGCTACTACATGGGAGTATATATTTGTGAATGATATATCTGATAAGGGGCTACATCCAACATATAAAAGGAACTCATACAACTCAACACCGAAAAACCCAAATAATGTATTTAAAAAATGGGCAGAGAACATGAACAGACATATTCCCAAAGATGACATACAGATGGCCAACAGGCATGTGAAAAGACGCTCAACATCATTAATCATGCAAATCAAAACCACAATGAGATATCACCTCATGTCAGTCAGAATGACCGCTATCCAAAAGACAAGAAATAACAAATGTTGGAGAGGATGTGGAGACAAGGGAAGCCTTGTGCACTACCGGTGAAAATGTAAACTGGTGCAGCCACCGTGGCAAACAGTATGAAGGGCCCTCAAAATATTAAAAATACAAATACCATAAAATCTAGTAATTCCATTTCTGGTTATTTGCCCAAAGAAAACAAAACACTAATTTATAAGATATATGCAACCCTATGTTTCCTGCAGCATTATTTACAGTAGTCAAGATATGGAAGCAATCAAAGTGCCTATCAATAGATGAATGGATAAAGAAGATGTGGTGTGTGTGTGTGTGTGTGTGTGTGTGTGTATACATATATATACCACAGAATATTAGCCAGGAAAAAAGAATGAAATCTTGCCATTTGAGAAAACATGGATGAGCCTAGAGAGTATTATGAAGTCAGAGAAAGACAAATATAATTTTACTTATATATATGGAATCTAAAAAAATAAATGAACAAAACAGTAACAGACTCATACATACAGAGAACTAGTGGTCGTCAGAGGGGAGGAGAGTGGGGGGGTGGATGAAGCAGGTGGAGGGGATTAAGAGGCACAAACTTCCAGTTATGAAATAAATAAGTCATGTGGATGCGAAGTAAAGCATAGGGAATATAGTCAATAATATTGTGATAACTTTGGAAAGAGACAGTAACTATACTTACTGTAGTGATTATTTCATAATGTATATAAATGAATCCCTATACTGTATACCTGAAATTAATAAAATATTGTTTGTTGACTATACTTCAATCAAAAAAGAGGCATTATTTAATATTTCTGCAATCTCTTTAGTATGTGGATTAACAGAAGATAACTGGATTCTCATAACTACTTCTGTATTCAACCTGTGATATCACACATCATGTGGTGTCTAGGAAACTCCACTGTACATTTATCAGTGAATAATAATTAAAAATGCAAATGTCTTAGTAATATTTATGAAAAAGTTTTTAACCATGTATTCTCCCTGAAGGGGTGCTGTGGAACCCCCAAGAGTCCACAAATCCCAGTTTATAGAACCACTGGTATAGACAGTCAGCAGAAGAGCACACCTCTTTTCTTCTAGGAAACTTTGGAACAAGGCAATAAACACTCATTCTACCAACGTCGACAGAATTACAGTTATGATTGCTTTTGAGGACAGGAGGGGGCTGGATCACAAAATGTTCAAGAATGTTTACAGTTGAGATACTTCTGTTTCAAAATATTTCATTTCCTGGATTCTGCTTTAAAACTTTAAAACTCATACTTCTTCAGTTAAACAGGCTTAAAGATATTTGAAATCAGTAAGATATTTTGAAACAAATAATATATTAACAAAATTAAAAAATTTTAACCACAATTCATCTGATTGCCTAAAAGATGGATATGGCTTTTTGTCTTAACACCTAAATCTGGAAATAAAATCAGTTTCTTTGGCCATGCAACTCAAAGAATTTCAGCTTAAATTCAATCTGATATTATGAAAATTATACTCACACAAGCAGGGAAAATAATGTTTGCCCTCCAAAACTGATATGATTTATTCCCATAGTCTTAAAAATACGATTTCTTAGTCATGTAATATTAAAGTTGTATTAAGATATTCCAAGGCATCTTACATGTGAAATATTTTATAAGTTTAATATATGGACACCAACATAATTAAAACACCTAAAATTTACCAATACTGCAGCACAGTTAAATTCCTAAAGTCTATCTGTCCCTATTTTCAACAGAAGTGAGCTTGGGCAGGTCTTAAAGAGAGTCCATATTACTTACAATTCTTTTCTTGCATGATTGGTATTGTAATGTGCCTTCTATCAACATCCAGGTTTGAATTCAGACAACTATGGCAATTGGAAGTTCTCTCTGCATACCTAGAATGCCATAACCAGAAGCCTCATATAAACCGGCATCATAACTTAGGGCTGAGTCAGACCTGAAGGTGATGGGATTAGCTCAACAGCTGGCTCCTTAACCTGCTCCTAGAGTTAAGTAAAATGAAGTTATGTCTTCAAGAAAAAGAAGTCAAAGTCCCAGAAACAGGTTACTGCAAGCCTAAGATGAAAGCTCTAAGACTAGTGATATGCCTTTTTAGTTATTATCTATCTTTTAAAAAAATTAACTTGGTCCTATTTCAAGCTTACTGTGATAATTTTATGTAATTATCTGATATTACTATTGATTTTGCTGTTTTTATTTTTCATTTTTGATCTTTTAAATTGAATATGCCTATGATTATCACTTAATAAATCTGGCTCTGCATAGCAAAGAGGTTAGGTGATTATACTCGTTCAACAAGAGGTTTTTTACTTGTTTTGATCTTAATAAATTAGAACTGTTTATTCAAAATTTCAAACTGATTTCATACTAGCTTTCTAAAATTTAGAATTCATTGTCCAACTTTGGTAACAGAGTGAAATTTACATCCTTCTCTTACTGATTTATCACCAGTACTGGATTGACAGAAAAACCTTAAAAGTCAGCACATTTCCAAGCCAAAATGGACTGATGAGAATTTACCGTGGTCCCCCCTTCTCTGCAATTTTGGTCACCAGGAGTCATCTGCAGCCTGGAAGGTGACCCTCCTTCGGATATCAGGTCAACAGTAGCCTAATGCTGCACCACAGTGCCTGTGTCCTTCACCTCATTTCATCCCATCCCATTTTATCACCTCGCATCATCCGCAGAAGGGTGAGGACAGGAAATAAGATATTTGAGAGAGACCACATTCACATAACTTTTATTATACTGTTTTAACTGTTCCATTTTTAGTTATTGTTGTTAATCTCTTACTGTGCCTAAATTTATAAATTAAGCTTTATCATAGGTACATAGGTATAGAAAAAAATATACTATATGTCTTGTTTGGTACTATCCATGGTTTCAGGGGTCTTGGGCGGGCTGTTTCCCCTGCAGATGAGGGGGACAACTGTACCCATTAAACAGTCTTTCTGTGGACAAAGCTTTGTCCCTTTGGACATCTGAATTTCCCTCATGGGGTTCAGCATCACTGGGGGAAGCAGAGCTAAACCTAAGGACAGGAGGCACATTCTTTGATCACCTCTCTCTCTGAGAATAACTAGATTTCATGCACTGGGTACTGGAACAGATGTGAAATAAAGGAAATGAAGTGAAAGTAGATCAGAAAGGTCGTTTTGAGCTGAAGGAAGTGGTCTTAATGACAGACAACACTGATGAAAGGTACGGTGCGTGTGGCACAGATCAGAGCCAACTATCTTCCTCCCATCTCACACAAAGGCTTGCTTACCCAAGCCTCTTGCAGTGTAGATAGCCAAAGAGAAGAGATGCTTCAAGATGGTGAGCATGTGTCTTCCACTTTCCTTCTCACCTTCCAAGAAAGGATCTGAGGCTGTTTTATTGCCAGTAATTTTGTTGGTACGGAGGAGAAAAATGACTTTCCTAAATATAATAGAAATTTTTTGGATTCCATACTAAGAAATGTCCTATCCTGACCCTGAAGGTGCCCCAGCTAGATTAGGAGTTTGGGAGTAGGCAATGCGAGGTGCAGTGAGACCCCAGAGTAGACATTTTGAGTGCTCGATGATAAAGTTTGATCCTTGAATGCAACTCTGGAGCAAGACTGTGTGAAGCAGGCCATGTATTACCTGGAACACTGCAGGCGAGGACTTCATATCCTCAAAAGAAGAGTTTGAGGACTATGCAATAGTTAACAAGAGAAGACACAGAGAAGCAGAGATGGGCTGAATGACACCAGTGCCTCTCTACAAACATCACTCCGCCTCTTCCCGTGGCTCGCAACTTTTTAGCTTTATTTCCCTCTAAACCACACCCATTTTTTCAATATGAAAATATCTATTTGTTTGTGATCTGCGAAGCAAGTTCAACAGCCTGATTTCACTTCCTTTGTAAATGTGTCTGAGATACTTTTGACTACTTGCCATCAGAGGGATGAAATTGCTAGGGAGAGTTAAATTTCTGGTTCCTTCCTGTTCTGTGACACATAATACCTCCATGGTGGTTTCCGACAAGCATGGTAGTTTCCTTTCTGATGGCCTGGAGCCCAGTGAGATACCTCTGCTGCAAAGGCAACACTCCTCCTTGTTCCTAAACAGGTTTTTTTCTGCTAAGATTACACAGTGTTCTGAAATACAACCAGATTCAAGCAGTGCACCTGGCTTTCTGAGATTTTCTTGGTCTTTCTTGTTCATAATAGAACAGGTTATGTCAATCACATCTTGAAGGAAAAGAGTTAAAAGCTTGGTTTTCACTAATAAGAGAATGTGTAGTTACTGAGGAAAAACAAAATAATTTCCATGAAAACATTATACTTTTCATTATCCCTGTATCCTTTGGAACATTCTGCTTTGGCAGGAAGTTAGTGAATAATGGAGACTACAGGGGGAAAAAATTTCCTTTGGGATTGTTTAAGGAGAATAGATCCTAGGTCAGTTTAAAACTGGCAGAACTTGCAATGTGCTCATGTGCTCTTCTGTATGCTCACATTCATACAAGTGGAAGCTTGTAAAGGCCCAGAGAACAAGTTTCATGTTCACTTTAATTGAAAGTAGTGCCCAGCACTAAGCCAACTGCACATGGGTCTTTAATAAATGCCTTGGGACTATGATGTTTCTCTGTAATATAATAATTCTCTATAATTATTAATTCTATAATAATTCTCTAGATTATTATATACAAGAAACAACTGCATACAAAGGCTGGGAATAATTGTCTTAGGCTTCAGAACATGAAGCCTTTTGTCTAGGTATAAAATTCTTTGTTATTCTAAATATCTATAAAGATTCTAAATTTTAAGAAAAGAATAGAGGATCTGGTGTCAGAAAACCTGGTTTGAATTCAGGTCCTACCATTTATTGGGTAGGGGGTCTTGGGTAAGTTAATTAAATTTTCTGTACTTCAATTTCTTCCTTTATAAAATTGATGATATAATAATATCTGCCCTACTTGTGACTCAGATATTTTGAGAATCAAAAGCCATGGAGTTTGTAAAAGTGCTTTATATATACCAATTTATAAACCAAATGTAAGCTGTACCTACTACTATTATGCACAATACTGCAAAGAGCTCTGGATCTTACATTGATGTAGTATGGTCAGAAGACAGAGGCTTTCAAAACCAGACAGACCTGGGTTCTAGCCAGGTGCTACTAGACTCTGCTTTCGTGGGGTACCGCTCATTTGGGGATGAAGCAGCTGAAGTGTGGATAGGCTAAATGCTTGCCAAAGCCCTATAGCTCTACTAAGTCTACAGCCAGAACCAAACCCGGAAGAGAAAGCCAATCAAGCTGCTGGTTCTCAACCATCTTCTGATCGTGGCACATCTTCACCTACTAGAATTTTTGACAATACACTTAAGATATTAAAAGACTTAAAACACTGAAGCACCTAAATAAAACAATATGGTGAAGAGTCTATGCTTCCATCTACGTGGCTCACTCAGCAAAGTCTGTTTTGCTGGGATCTGCTAACTGCCCCAGCTGTGCTCTCGTCTAGCCCAGAAAGCACTCTTTAACTTTAACGCCGCTATGACGTTATGTCATCTCTCACCTTTTCCTAAAAGCTGTACCCTGCTCTACCACAAATCACGTTATCTGCTTCGAGCAATGCTCCATCACACCTCACTCCTGGCTATAGTTATTTACCTTTTCCACATTTGTCAGATACGCTGGCAATGCTCCCTCGTTGAGAACCAGGATGTGTGATTAATGCGAGTCACCACCACACTAACAAGGCACTGGCTTTGAGAACACTCACCCTGGCAAAATAGAATTTCATCCTCAGCTGTCAAATCCTGGCTCAACATGGTGCTATAGCAACATGACTCAACTGCCGGTTATCTCCCACAGTTAGGATATAGCACATTTTATGCACTGAATGTGTTTTGAAAAAGGTTATATGTAAACCAATTTTTTCTGAAGATTTTTAAAGGCACAAAGAAAACAAACCATTAAAGAACCTCTGTTTTATAACACTCACTTTCCTAACTTATTTACCTTACAAATCCTTAATATATAATGTTTTTTGAAAGAGGAAAATTCCTCCTAAGCTCACAAAGCAAACAATACCGAAGAACTCTATGTCCCCTGAGGCAGTTTCTCCTTCAAGCACGATTTAGATTGGCACAGCTCCAATGGGAAAGAGACACCTCAGTGCAATTTCTAAAGACGAAATCCCTTGTCACCAGTAGTCAAGATGCCCAATCTATGAATTATTGTGATTAAGAAGAGGACAAAGTGAGCAGAATAAGGCAGACCATTAAAAGACTAAGGGACACTGAAAAGTATTTCCTAGGCACTCAAAACCGTATGTTCATGTGAGTGGAGGGGGAGGAGGACGCATCCTCAAATAGAGCGAGATGCCAAGCAAGAACATACATTTTATTAAATATTTAACTTCTTTCTTTTCTGGGGATCATAAGTGTATACAGAGTAGCCTTGAAATAGAAATTGGATATTTACCTAAGAGATTAAAAAAGCCTGGGGATCGAGAGAAGTAATGAGAACTCTGTATGGGGACGGTACTATCAAGGGACCCAGGAATGAACCACAGAGCTTCAACCTCTGGCCACCTCTTGCTCACACTCCTGACAATGTAAGTTCACAGCCAGCTTTGCAGAGGCCAGCCATGCTTTTGTATTCTCAATAGAAAGAAAAACTGTGTTTCAACTTTAACCATTGTAAAATAAAATGAATATCAACCATTAATGACATTAAATGTGGGGTCAGTTTTCCTTATTTCACATTTACCAAAAGAAAACAATGTTATTCCAAGATCAACACTTTCATTTAAGCTAACCTCTTTTCCAAATTTCAAAGGACAATATAAACTTCTAAAAGTCATCCAAGACCTTTACTTACAAAGGAAAAGAAGAACACAATTCCATTTACCAACTTTTGCTTACAGTTTATCAGTTTTCTACTTCATAACAGAACCTCATATTTAATGAGCTAAAATCACTATGAGTACTTTGCAGAGATGATCTCATTTAATCATCACAACAAGCCAACAAGATACATCCTATTATTACACTAGTTTTGCAGATGGAGAAGTTGAGTCAAAAAATCATAACTTGTTAAGGTCAGAAAAGTAGTAGATATGGGATTCAAACCCAGGTACTCTTGATAAATACACTTTTATAGTTCACTTTTTTCCCCCCCAAAGAGCATATATATATGAGTGCAAAAATCAAGAAAAACAGCATTTTGTATTTAATAGTGTCATTTTATTAAAGTTTTTCAATAAATATTTCCCACTATGTGGTAAGAGTTAGAAATTCTAAGAATTATCTTCCATTTTGATAAACTTGAAAAAAGTTATTTTTAACCCACATCACATATAAAAAGTGTATTTCCCTAATGATATTACAAAGCACCTGAAAATTGGTTAAGTTCAATATTCCTACAGAAAAATATACAAAGGATATGAGCAATTCACGAAGCAGAAATATAAATAGGTCTTAAAACACACAAAAAAGATGTTCAGTGCCTCTCATTTCAGAAATGGACATTCCATAAAAACAGAGGTTTGCCTGTTCATTATTGTAACCTCAGCACCCTGAACAGAATCCAGGATAGGGGTTCCAAATATATTTTTTGAACAAGTAATTTGATACATATATATTTGTTAACAAGCAAGATCAAGAACTGTATGTATGCATTTCTGTCATTTGTGTGAAAAAAACAGTATTATACATAATAATAATGGCTGCATTTGGGGAAAGGAGAGTAGCTAACTTAAGAAAAGGGAGAGAAAATCTGCAAAACTACTCTATTACCTTTCTGAATTTTGAACCACGAGTGTATCACCAATCAAACATTTTAAAGAGAAGCACCTCTACATGAAGCTAGCACACACATGCATTTTTTTTTAAAGAACAGCCTCGCTGAATAATGTCGAGGAATATGAGCCCAAAGGAATTGTAATTACTACATATTGAATGGGGGGAAAAAGTGAAGTTGTACAGTATCTTTTATAAGAAAAAAGGGAATATCAATATATCTCTGCATTGTTTATATTAGAAAAATAATCCTGTAGGGGAAGAACAGAAATAACATTGAGGTGATAAAAATGAAAATTAGATTTTTCTAAGTATACTTTGTTTTGTAATTTTGACTTTGAAATAATGTAAATATTTTACATAACTATAAAAAATTAAATCAAAAGAGAATCCTTAAAACTTGAAAACGAATCTATGTAACAAGTCAGTAGTATAACCACCTGGAAAGGAACCATTAAGAGTCACCTTCAGACACAACACTCACTGTACATCACAGAGAGGCTATATTAAAAGGATAAAAGGAGCTAAAAAGAAATATAAAATTCTTCTCAACAATCACATTATTAACAACAGTACTTGGGAGTATACATGTGTGAAACAAAAATATCAGAATAAAGCAAATAGATAATTATATTGATGGAATCATAAAATACAAATAAAATCAAAGGAATTAAGTGTAAACCTTATCATCCAAAATATAAAGTGGAAAAATACTGGTATGAACTCATGAAGCATTTTCTCTTAAAAAAAAGAGGGGTTGCTTTTTCACCTCTCCGGTGACAAGGACTGAAAACCGTGGCCAATCCAGTAGAACTGAACATCATTACTACACGGACTGTTATATCTAAATGTTCTTTCCCACTAACATGAGCCGTGGCTCCTTAGAGAAACAGCTGGCCCTAGGTCTTGGGCAAGAGGTGTACCAGATAAACCTAAAACATCCCTTTCTAGCAGAAGGCAAGGTGGCCAGCAAGGACAACAGGAGTACTGAATGCAAATTATACCTAAAAATCAGTGACAGAAAAACCAACTGGGGTCCTGTTAAAAGGACACGAGTCAACACAGAAGGCTCCCTTCTGGGCGAAGATGGGAAAAAATAACTGTGACAGATTTAAACAATCCAATCTATGTGTTCCTACATCACCGCTGGAGGAGGTTGGGAAACCAACATATTCTGAAAAGAGGTGATGGGAAGTTTGTTCTTTACAGAATTCTAGCGAATAAAAGAAGAAGTGACAAAAATGTAGTATGACCGTTTTGCAGCTCCTAATAAAATGAGGATGTAGACACAGATCAACAACGACGGCTAAAATCATTAGGTTCAAGGCTGTATGTGTCAGACTGACAATACCTGAACCCAGGAATCAGTCTCAACGTTACAAAAAGCAAGAAAATGAGACAGCATATGCCCCTGATGGATATAATAGAAGGTACACCTATTTGATGTGTTCCTGGGAAGGATTTTGGGTCAAACAACTCAAACCTAAATCTGTTTGAACCTCTCTATATAACCATCAGCTTACAGGAAGGTCAGGAGTAAGAGAGTATGTTTTACTTTTACATGTTAAAGGACACCATGGGGACGCAGCCAGCAGTATCTAGACTGAGGATTATTCCAGGACAAATGACCAGATTTCTTCCACAAATGGTGAGAAAAAGATGGGGAAAAGGAGAAAAAAAATTAGACATTAAAACAGATTTAAGAGACAAAAACCAAACACATTATGTGGACCTGCTGATGTTATTTTTAAATGATATTTTAGATCTGATTACTGAGTGACATTTACAAGACCAACAGGAAAATTGGAATACTAAGTAAATATTTGATGACAATTAAGACATTATTTTTTGATAATGGTACTGTGATTTTAGGAAATAAGAGAGTCCCAATGTTTAATAGATATATACTGAATTAATTAAAGATGAAACAAAGGATCTAGGATTTGATATAACTTTTTTAATTAAGGGGGCTGAGAGATGGAGACATGTGTAAATCAAAGTTGAACACATGGTAAATGTTGAAAATGAATGATGCATATGAAGGGTTCATTAAATTACTCTATTTGAATGTATTCTGGAAAATTTCCATACTAAAGTTTTTAAAATGGGGTTATATGCCTGATAATGTACTCATTTTTCTTCACTCTAAGCAAACAACATAAATTCATTAGCTATTTGTTATTTTGCAAGCATAGCTTTAGAGATTATGGCTGCCCAAGAAAACTACTCTCATTTGCCCACAAAAATCACTGATCTAGAACAGATTAGTCCTGAGAAGTGTGTCTCACCATCATTTGCTTGCACAATGCTAGTACTGGAAAGATTTCATGTTTTTTTAACCGTTAAAGAGCTCACACCTAAAAGAGGTATACTAGGGATTGGGGTGGGATAAGGAGGTGGGCCAGTGGGCCTCTGAGCCTCTGCGTCCAAAAGAGCATCTTCTCCTCTTCCTAGTTCTAAACGAAGGCATGGAGGGGTGAATTATATGGAAAGATGTCTCATAGTTTTCCTAAAGTAATTCCTGGCATAAGTTGGGCAAGTCAACCTGGTTTTGTAAAGGTAATTACCATTAATTTAGATTCACACTGCTTTTTTTTCCTCCTTCCTAACACACTCCAACTGACCCCGTGGCCCACCAACTTGCTAGTCCTAAAGAAAGTTTTTGCACTTGAACCTGTTGCTGGATGTCTAGGCTCCACTACCAAGTTGCCACTCCCTCTTACTGGTCAAGGAGTCTCCAGTGTGTTTTTGCAGGACAGAAGGGTGTCCCACGTAATCAGAGTGGCCTGCTGGCTGTCAGCTGCTTTAGCCGCTGCCATCCCACTTGCCAGTCTGTTGCCAGTGCCCAGTCCCCATGGCCCCTGCGTCTCAGGACCGCCAGCAGTCTGCCCCTACGGCCGTCCCCTGCATCTACGTCTCAGAGCTACTTCTCCTCGTGGAGCTTCTGTTTCTTGATCTCCGTGCTCCTGACTGGCTCCTGACACAGGCTCGGGCCCAGCTTGGTAAAGAGGCAGGCCTCACAGGACAGGCATGTGAGCTTTTAGAGTTATTATTTTTCTTCCCAGCTCTCTACTTTCCTCGAGTGTACTCCCGGGCAGGGAGGAGAGTGAAAGCACAGACACAGATGCCCTTGGAGCCCCCACTCCCTCCAGGCCCCAGGCCCTACTACAGGCCTGGCTAATTCTGGGTAGGGCTCTTGCTCTCTTGCCCAGGACTCCAGGCACCTCTGGAAATCTGAGACTATCTGGACTCCTGCTTAAGTCACCCTAGTCACTACATGACAATCAGGAGTTACCCTAAATATTCCTGACGTACAAGGGTGGTTTTCTGCCCAGGGCATCAGAGGACATCTGGGTGGTGTGACTTATTACTGACCATGTGCCCTGCCCCAGTCAAACCTAAAACTGATAATCTGTCCCGTATCTGGAGGGAGATTTCAAAACCAAGGTGATTAAATATATTCAGAGTTGAATAATTTTCATTTACCACTAAACATTTTTTCAATATAATCTTATTTCTATTTCAAAATACAAAGATGTTTTATATTTCCTTTGAAAAGTTTTTAAGTTTTACCTTTCACATGTGTGTGAAGTGTTTGATTCATCTAGAATTTATACTTGTGTATATGAAACAGGGATCCACTCCCCCCCCGTGTTAAATGACCACCCCAGCGCCATCTATCTAACCACCTCTTCTTTCCCTCACCGATGTGCTATGTGAGCTCTACTGCATATACCAGGTGTCCTTATATATGTGGGTCTTTGGACCCTTTACTTCCATTCTACAGGTCAGTCTGCCTCTAGAACAATTCTGCACTAAAGATTTGTTATTCATCTTGACATTTGGTAGGGCAAATGCCTCACTTTCCCCCAGACTGGTTCTTGAGCAATATCCTGGCTCTTCAAAGCCCTCTGTGCTTAAATACATATTTCAGAACCCATTTGTCAACTTCTAAGGACATTGCAACTTCAAAATTATATCCAATCTACAGATCAATTTGGCAAAAACATCTTCATGACAATGAATTTTCCTCAGTAAGTCTTATGTCTTTCACTTAGTTTTATTATTTTACATTTTTTTGCTAATATTTATTCCTAGGTTTGTGACTTTTTACTACTTACTCTTTTCTCCTACCCCAGTTTTAACTGCAGTTTCTGTCTGTTGATGGTGCACAGAAATACAATAATTGATTTTGTATAAAAGCAACCTTGCCAAACTTTCTTATTAATTCCAATAATTTTTCTATAGAAACTTACGGTTTATTTCTAAATTTTGTGAATATGTTATGTCTCTGGCTACAACTCTCCAAATAATGCTGAATGCAAAAGATGATAGCAGGCATCCTTATCTTATTCCTTATAAGAACTGTTTTAATGTCTCATTATCAAATAATTTATTTATTGAAAGTTTTAATTAGTTTAAACAAGTTCTCTTCTGTTTCTGGTTTGCTAAGATATTCATTACTCCCAAATGACTGTTTAATTTTACTGACTGTGTTCTCTTTATTAGGGTGATCATACGGCTTTCTCCTTTAATCTACTAATGCTATTAATACAGTGAATAACACTTACAGGATCAGAACATTGATCCACTATTTCAGATTCCAACTAACCTGTTCTACATTAATATCTTTTACACCATATCCAGAGACACGATGAAGCAAGTATCAGTATCTTTATCAAATATAACAACTTTGGTTAAACTGCTGCAAGTTGAAAGATTAGCCCTCATAATAAATTTAATAAATGAGGTCCAAGAGTAGAGAAGTGATCCTATGGAACTCCGCCAAGATGACAAGGATCCCTGTGAATATAAATCTGACTATAGCATGGTGCACGCAGGCTAATTTTCCACAAAGCGACTCGGGGTATTTTCGGGGGGTCGAAGGTGTCGCTGAAATGGAGCCTTTATTTTGTGTATTCTCTAGCTCTGCCGTATTTCTGGTTCTAGGTCTTTAATGAAACCCCAATTGTTTCTGGTGACACTTCTCTAGAACCAGAAAGCTCGATGACAAGCACGACACTAAGTGACGATCACTGCCTGGAAGAGTACGTGGCAGGCATATCAGTAATTCAAACTGAATAAAAAACGTAATACAATTTTTTCCCCAGGCCTAATAATATTAACAGACAATGTGTAAGTTCTCTAAAATTTCAGTCTCATTGAAAACCAATTTTCAAGACTTCAGTTTGCCATCACAGGATTTTCGGAGTGAGAAGTCAGTTTATTTAGTCCAAACTCTAAGAACTTAAGAGATGATTTAAGTTACCTACTTGACAAATGGAAGAATTACTTTGGTGGTAATTATCACCTGGGATGGACTAACAACCTGTATGTAAACTTCTATTACCATAGATATAAACTCAATTCGCTTGGCATGACATGTGCCCTATAGCTTATGTTTCCCTGGAGATTTTCAAACCATACCCCATGTTGTCACCCTATGGTAACTGGGTGGAAAAGGAAACAAGAGGGCAGAGGTTCTTCAGAGCCAAGCAAACCACTCTCTTTGAGCCGATGGGGAATACACAGTTAAAAGAGAGCGGCCGCACTGAGTGCTAGCTCTGCAGGGCACCCCCGGGGACCCTGTGTGCACGAGGCCACACTACAGAGTGGCAGCAACAGGATGGGACGGTTTACTGTGTTACTCTGGGGTGGGGGGCCTGCTGTTCCTGTAGCACGTGCTGCGGCAGTAAAGCCTCAATGCTTTTTGGGGGGAAGGACGTGAAGCAGATACAGTGATTCCCACTGAAGCAGGAGACTGGGGAGAGAGAGGAGACGACTGGCGTGGGGAGGCTTGTCAGTCTCAGAAGGTGGTTGACGTTTTAATAGTTTCCACACTAAATTTCTGTTGCACAAATGGCTCCATAGCTAAAAAACAAAAAGGGTTGAAAACCCTTGTCTTATTTTATCAGCAAATTAGTTAAGCCAGGATTTAGTACCTTCTATGTGAACTACAATTTGTAAGGCTTATCTTTTCCCATTTGAAAATATGTATTTCTCTCTTTTAAATTTTATAATCCATGTTCTTCCCATGTTTCCCTCCCTAAGTTTAAGTGTGCATATCCCAGGGATAAGCGATAGTACGGGTGAGGGAGAAATGTAAGATTTGGGGGAAGTGTTAAGTAAGAGGTGAATAAATTATTTTTCAACACTTAAGTAGTAGAAACATATAACAAGGTCAAATACAAATTTCATGTGACTTTTAAAGGCAAAACAGAAGACTTCAAGTAAATGCCATGGTCATTTCAGGTCAGTCCCCTAACAGCCACATGCATTTGCTTTTCTAAAACATCATTAAAATTATATCATTCAGTCAAATTATTCAATATAATAATTAGCCATTATAAACTCTGATTACTTGTAATGCAATTTAGGACGCAGGTATGAGAGATTTTATAACAGTGAATGCTCTGCCATCTTCCATTCTAAAGCAAAACTTGTAAATTATGTGAGGTGCATGCTCTACTTTTTTGGTTAGAGAGGAACTTACTGAAAACAAGACAAGCAAAAAAACTCCTTTAACAGCTACTTTTTAAAACAGGAAATTGTTATGTTTTCTCACATATTTGCTGATAATTTCCTACAATGTCCTCTTTTCATATGAATAACTGAAGAATCTCTTATTACATTTATAGGTATAATTTGCATCTTTTTTATCAGTTTAACTTCTCTGGTTAGTTACTATCTAGCTGCAATTCTTCGTAGTTTTTCTTAGTGACCTGTCCTGAATTCATTTTTTGAACAATTCACCTTTACTTCCACTTTACCATTCTGGGTTGACTTAATTAAGACAGAACAGAGTCTATGAATATAGTATAATAAATTTCTGTCAAAGTCAAAGTAACTACTGTTAGGATTATCAGCACACTTACACACGGGCTACTGGTCCCTGAAAAGCAGCAGAGAAAACCCTCTCCAGCCATAGGATATGACTGCGTCTAGGCACAGTGGCTCTTTATGATATTTTAACAATTATGCCAACTATCTGTATGCTTCTCTGAACATCTGCCTATGTTCTCACCGGACTATCATGATGTATGTGTTAAACAGCTAAAGGCTGCCTTCTCTTTAGAGATTGGTAGACCTGCCAGGCTTCCTGTTAGATATTTCATATCCTGCATAGAACTTAGCCCTGGACTCCAAAAGGAGACAGTAACTGAGGAAGGAATCAGGAAAGACTACTAGCCACATAATTTGCAGTGCTGAATTTTGTCAAAAGATAACCATAAATTAGCATGTTTAGAGGACACCCTTTAATCTAAAAGAATACTCTGGTTTTATCTAGTTTATTACCTAAAATTCACTGATTTTTCAAAATAGGTAAAATTGAGACATTTCTTTCATAAGGACAAGTACACATAAGTCAAAAATGATATGTACATTTTTTTCCAGAACATCTGGGACAAATAGTGACAGAATCATGGTGCAGAAATAGAGTTATACAGCCTACAAAGTATTAAACAAAAACTGTCCTGTAGAAATTAACTCTTAATAACTTCTTACCCCAAAAGTGCTTTTTACAATGACAACAGGATATATCCTTCACTGATAATTTGATAAAGCATTTTACTCTAGAATACCAGCACGCACATATGCCACTGTGTCTGTAAACATGTACTGAAACCAGAGAACTCTAGTGTCTGTTACATCTCATTAATTTGGGACAATCTCTAGGACCAAATCATCAAGGGAATAAAAAGATACTAATGTTATAGTATAAAATGGATATGTTCAACAAACCCTGGGTCTTAATAAAAGTCTTTGTTTAAATGTAACTAAATTGTATCAACAGGCAGGCAATATTACCATCCATTCTTAATCAACCAGCAAGAAGATCAGATGACTAGAAACTAAAATAGCACTGGGAGGCAGAGTCATAAAAGATATATGAGAAAATGAACCCAGTATCAATTTCAACAGCCTTTTAAAATTACCAACTAAAGGATTTAAGTTCCCCCAAACCACAGCTGCTAAAACCAAGGTTTGTGCTTTGTCTCTACAATTACACACGACGTTCTTCTCTGAAGGGACAAAGTACTTTAGGCTAAATCCTTTCTTTTAGGAGACAGAGGGGGAAAAAAACTGGAGAAGTTTCTGAACCCATGTACTTTATAGTATAAAGTCAGCAGCGGTAACTGTTAAAGGCTTTCCTACCTGTGCTTTTTGATGCCATTGGAGAGAGCATCTCCTCCACTGCAATCCTTTCCTTCGGACATTCTGTGTTCCCCACTGTCCCAGCGCTGTCCTTCTTCTTCAAAGGAGTGTGCTGTCACTGCTTCCAATCTGCTCAGGGACCGTTCAGACTCGGAATCTGTGGCAGAGCAGGTTCATAGTCATTGAATTGAACGTTGGTGCGAGGCCTTGGTGACAACGGATATCTCCCTTCATGCCTCAGGCTTTGAAACTTAAGCAGCCTACTTTGTCCTTCAATAATCCACTCGTTAACTACCTCCTCAGGGAATTCAGAGACCCTGTATGCAATAAGGCCAAGGCGGATTTATGAACCAGATATGGGCTTATATAGACTTAAACAGTGATCTGCATTAAGAGAGATTTCCAAAATTACCAAATCCTTCAAGAAATCATATTCAGTGGTCCTCCTACCCAAATTTCTATTTTTATCTTCCTTCTCAAAGTGTCTTACACATGATTTAAAAAAAAGCACTCGGTTTTTAAAGTTCCCATATAAGGAAAAAGCTGTAGTGGTTGTACTTGTGGGAAGTTTAAATTATAACTGAGACTGTAAACACAATAGTAAAGGTAGTTTTAAAATACTTCTTCCTATGGCAACTTTCCAGTTTGTTTGAATGGTGAGTGGTATTGACAGCCACATGTCACTAAAATTTATGGTGTTTGAGAAACATTTTTATATGTGATAATCAATATAATGTGCTTTCATTAAATCTTGTACCATTAAAAAAAAATCCAACTTCTCTGGTGTGATATTATTTAAATTCTCAAGAGCTAAAACCAGAGTATCTGTATAAAATATAATCACCGGGCAGGCACTTTTAGGATGGAAATATCACACTGCCATTTGGTTATGTATTAAGAGTAGAGCCGCCTGACTGTTTGGGAATGAGACAACTTAATTCTGTACAACACATTATAGGTTTCAGGCCCATTCCCATTCTTCCCGTCCTTTCACTATTCCCAGGGTGCTCTGACAGCGGCAAGGCAGGGCTATGGGGCCAACCTGTATGCTGATTTGAATCCAGGTCTTTTGGGTCCTTGTTTAGCGCTCTATATATTTTAGCTCACAGCAGCAGTTACTCAACCCCCGATAACTTTCAATGGTGCCTAAGTTTTTATTAAAATAAAAAAGGTAACTTCTAACTCCCTTCCTCAGCAGGTTACTGTACACTCAGCAGTGCTCAGCTCTAGAGAAACACTCTTACATTCAAAGAGTGTTTCCTTAAATAGATTCATTGACCATCTGCTTAGTATGGATTATGGCTAAGCTATTCAGGAAATCAAATTTTCTGGTGCTTTCCTGTCCCTCTACTGTGTTCTATAATTCAGGCCAAATCACGGAATCAGATTCTCATCCTATTAGGTTGATTAGTAACAGCTGCCTGGCAAACCCAGCTGCAGGCTGGGCAACTGAACTCTGAACCTTTGAACAGTGTATGTGACTTGCAGACAGACTTTCAAGGACAGTCAAATATTTATTTTTATTTGCTGTAAATACAACTTTACTGGAATTCATGGAAACATAGTTTTTTTTTGTTCTGTCACATAGCTTATAACAAAGAGATAAAATTCCAAGAGATACATTTAAAGAGGTGTTCATTTTTCACTGCCAATTTTGGCAGGTAGTCTTTATCTTTTATTGAAAAAAATTGAAGACAACCTGAAGAGCTGATAACAAGGGACTGTTGCCCATTAGATGAGATCAGCAGTTGTGAAAATTATATTTACAAAAACAATTGAATAAAACAGAAAGATGCTTTTAATGTCATGCTAAGACAAAAAAAAAAAATCAGGACACCATTTTATGACTCTAAAATATAGAGCTGAGGCGAAGAATGGCTCCATTTTCCGGGGTAGGCAAATGGGTATGAGGAAAGGCTCCACAGGAGAGGTGGCGCTAATGTGTGAATCTTAAGGAAATGAACGTGGCCGAGGCGCGAGAGGAGCCGCTTAGAGGGGGCAGCCCGAGAGACCTGAATCAGAGATGGTCCTGACGCGGACTACAGGGCTTATTCACTTCTACATCGTCAAATTTGTTTCATATGATAAAAAAGTAAGAATTCAGAGGCAAACAGAGACTTGTGCCTACATTGGTTAGTATTACTTGAGGCGCATCAGTACTGTGTGATTTAATGTCCGGAAAACAAGAGAGCACCGAAGCAAGAAAGCGCAGGCATTCACTGAACATCAGTAGGCGCAGAGAGACACACGTCGTAAGACACGGACCTGTCTACCTAAAAAAGAAAATTCTTAACAAAACGCAGGTATACAGCAAACACCAAACAAAAGGTAAGGCAGTTAAGAACTTCTGTGAGGCAAAGACAAACTTTTGCCAAACAAGATTTTAACTTAGTGACTACAGGCTGGAGACCTGTTACCGCCATCCTGGGGCACTGTGCTCACCCTGTTACACCATCAGATGGCAGTTCAGACCCTAGTCCTCTGGGGCGAGCGGGACAACTGGACTCCCTTTCTCTGCCCCCTCCCTAGCCCGTCTGTCATCTCCACCTCTCCTCACCTCCCTCAATCCTTACTCCTCTCTACCCTGCTCCCAACTCCTTCCCTCTCTAATATAATCAGCCTATGCCTGCCCTTCTTCCCGTGAAGGGCTCTGATAAGTGACATCCACACTGCAAAGTCCTGCGGTCATTTTCCAATTCTCACTGAAAGAATTACTGGTCCATCCGTCACACCTGACACTGCTTTTTGTTCCTCTCTCCTTTTTCAAGTACAAAGCACGGTGCGACTCACAGAACCATAAGATCTGATCCCTGTCCACGGTCTAGCAGAAGCGGACTGTTTTGTGACCACCTGAGTTCAGTACATTTTTCTAGGTGCAAGAACAGAAGTCTGAACGAGGTCAGCAGGCCACAAAGGAGGTGTCAGCCAATTTTAGAAGGAAGGACAGCATGTCTGGAAAGACTGCACCCGATGATTAAGCTGAGTAAGGTGACAAGCAGTTGGAGTTAGGGGGTGGGGGCAGGTTACCACAGAGGAACTGTTCCAAGCCAAGGGAAGAGAGTGAGCCAGTGCAGGGAGGAATGCAGCGCTCAGTAAGACGGGCGTGGAAGGCACAGCAAGGAGTAGTGGCAGGAGTGACGGCACGGAAATGAGCTACGAGTCAGACACGAAACTGCACAGGATAAATGAAACTCAGAGGCAGGCCTTGGGACAGAGAGAATGTAGAATGAAGCAAAGAATGGGGTGGTGTCCCAGCACAGGCCATGAGGTTCCATACACTTGCTAAAGGCAAACCACAAACTTATCTCTGAGCATTCTAGCTTCAATGGCAAAGAAGGAAACATGATCGACTGCGTGATTTACAGTACCCAAGAGATAAAAATTAACAAGTTACTTGAGAATAAAAGGTCAATTATATCTAATACTTTAAACAGAGAGAGGTTGTGTGTGTGTGTGTGTGTGTGTGTGTGTGTGTGTGTGTGTGTGTGTGGTGTAAAATAGTTTGAACTTTGTTGTCAATAGGGAGCCATTTTTTTGAGATCTTATAACTTATTATAATTGAGGTGTAATTGACATACATTAGTTTCAGGTATATAACAGTGATTTTTGACATTTGCACACATTATGAAATGCTCACCACAGTGAGTGTATCTACCACCTGCCACCATACAGAGTTATTACAATATTATTGACTATATTCCCTATGCTATACTTTATATATTCCCATGACTTGTAACTGGTAGCTTGTATCTCTTTATCCCCTTCACCTATTTCACCCAAGCCCCCACCTCCCTCCCCTCTGGCAACCACCAGTTTGTTCTCTGTACCTATGAGTCTGTTTCTGTTTTGCTTTGTTCATTTGTGTTGTTTTTTAGATTCCACAAATAAACGAAATCATATTGTATTTGTCTTTGACTCATTTCACACGTGTAATATCCTCTAGGTCCATCCATGTTGTCACAAATGGCAAGATTTCTTTTTTGTGGCTGAGTAATACTCCATTGCGTCTACATAACACATCTTCTTTAACCATTCACCTATTGCAGTTGCTTCCATTATCTTGGCTATTGTAAATAATGCTACAATGAACACAGAGGTGCATATAACTCTCTGAATTAGGGTTTTCATTTTCTTTGGATAAATACCCAGAAGTAAGCTTGCTGGATTCGATGGTATTCCTATTTCTAATTTCTTGAGGATCTGCCACACTGTTTTCCACATGGCTGCACCAATTTGCATTCCCACAGTGTAGAAGGATCCTTTTTTCTCACACCCTCGCCAACACAGGTTGTTTCTTGTCTTTCTGACACAGGCCTTTCCGACTGGCATGAGGTGTTATCTCAGTGTGGTTTTGATTCTCACAACCAACACGGAGCCCTTCCTCACAGGCTCTGCCTTCGTAGTATCAGTCACATCAATCTAAATCCAGTACAGCACGGATTCTTATGGAGATTCAATAGTTCTAGATACATTTAAACTCAAACATATTTAGCTAAAAACCAAAGAGGCCATAGCCGCTGTGGAGGTTTACTAATTGAGGTGAAGCCTGTCCACAGAAATAATTTTCAAGTCTCCCTGTACGAACGAATCAGTATTAATATATATGTATATACATA
Organism: Phataginus tricuspis; assembly: GCA_029783875.1. Classification (NCBI taxonomy): domain Eukaryota; kingdom Metazoa; phylum Chordata; class Mammalia; order Pholidota; family Manidae; genus Phataginus; species Phataginus tricuspis. The sequence continues at coordinate 8,170,422 of JAQQAC010015530.1, read as the reverse complement.
TAGTTTACATAAATCACTGCCTCTGAGATTTTAAGTCTCAATCTTAAAACTTCAGGTTTTTCAATTTCGCTAACATATAATCTAATAGGCCAGACCTTATCTACCATACAATGTTAATAGCAATACAGTAATGCCTTAGTGGGAAACAAAGTATTGGAAAGAGCATGCTTTCAGTGCCTCCTAGATGGTGGCTATAGTGAGCTTTTATAACAGTGTAAGGCCATGATAGTGATGCTTCAAAAACAAGGGCAGGTGGGGAATTAGCGTGTAATGGGCACAGGGTTTCGGTCTGGGATGACGGAACAGTTCTGGAGATGGTTGTGCATCAATGTGAATGTACTTAATGTCACTGAACTATGCATTTTAAAATGGTAAATTTTCTTATATTTTACCACTAAAACCAAACACAAAACAAATCCTAAACAAGCAAACAAAAACCCATCAAGCCAAAGCCAAATATCTATCATCTGGGTACCTGAACTATACTCTGGTCCTATTCTCACTCACCTCAATGCCAAGGACAAAAGAAAACCACAGAGAAGCAAAATTGGTTGATGATTCCGCAGACACATTTCTAAAGGCAGCAAAAGAAATTCTAACAATACACATCTATATTTCAAAATTCGCCTCTCATTATTCTTTTCATTTCCCACTGCATTTTCCCTTTATAAAACGTGGGGTTTCTGTAATAAGTAAAGCACCCCTGAAATTTTCAGGATACTTCACTGACCCCTGAAAAATAGGGTAAAGGAGTTTAAAATAGTCTTATTTACTGAACTTCTGATGGGCAGTTAGGAAAATTTGTATAGCTCCAAGCAATGATGGAAAATGCAATACTTAGCACTTATTTGTGGCTTTGCTTATTCCCATCCAGTTTCAAAAGAATTTCAGATGGCTTAATTGATCATTATGTTTAATAGAAAAAGTGTCAGAATAACACTTTGAAAAAGACTAGATTTTACAAGATAAATTCTCTAGCCTACAGTCAAGCATTTAAGGTAGATAGAAACTTGGTCTGATTAATTTCCCAGTTAAAACAACAGTATTAATAGAAAGTTTGTTTCAACACGATAAATCGCCAAAGGCTTAGATCCTTAAAACTGTGCCCATATTAGGACTTAGAATTATTTTGAACACATTTCAGATTGAATGCAATCTCCTTTCTTATCCAAATGGCATGGAAGCCAATGGCAGTGACCTGGGTTAACATGACTAACACTTTCCTCATCAAGTTGTATACATTAAATATATACCACTTTTTATGTGTCATACCTCAATAGTTCAGAAAAAACTTTAGAATTAAGAGGATCATTACTTCCACCCTACTACTTTGAGCTTTTCCTATTAAAGACTGAAAGAGGTCATGAATTTAACAATGTAAATGGGCCAACAATTCTTATGTTATCCTTACACTTTTTTATGTGACCTTTCAAAACTAACCTGGGAACAAATAGTACAAAGGAGCAAGACGTGGAAGAACTGTGGATACTGTCCAAATAACCCCTCCCCCTATTACTTAAGGTAACGGGAAATGTTCAGACACACACACACACACACACAGACACTCATTTCATGCCTTTATTGTTGGTCTTCTATGCACTAGGAATGTTCCAAAAATGTCCAAAGCAACTCAAGCTTAAAATATCAGTGTCAAATTTTTATTTAGCTTTAAGTTACAACTGCATAAACTCAAAAAAACATGGTAAATGTAAAGAACACAAAGTAAAACCAAATAACCTACACCACACTGAACATGAGGATTTTCATATTTTAAGTCGAGAAGAGGCTGCCAATAGACTGCTACAGTAACTTACTGAGGGAGGGACAAAAGCTTGAAACAGAATCTTGGCAGCAAGCAACCAGAGTCGGAGACATCCTAGACACATCATCCCTGAATGATGTGCAAGGTCAAAATCAGTCAAATACTATAGTGTTGCTTATGACAGAGTTTCTTAAAAGTATTGGCTTGGCCCCAACCAACTAAATCTACATCTGTTTTCCACACTTGCAAAATCTGCCCGTGTAACTGAAGATGAAGAATTACACAAACCCTAGTGTGTGGGTTACTGGACATCTTATGTACATCTATTTTGGACTTCCAAATCCAGAGCTTCCCAATTTGTCTGGCTGACATTCTTAAAATTGTTTGCAAGAAGGTCACATACGCATTCGCTCTATAAAGAAAATAATTCTAGAACTAAGATCAGTCACACCACCCATACTTATAAAGCAAAGTATTTTCATGTGACTTCAACTTAATAAAGCAAGGAACTACCACCCAGCTGGGAAGCGGTTTGGATAGATCAGCGAGATATGGTTGGTGCCCTCCAAGTATGCAAAGTCCAAGCTAGTGGACGACACACGAGTAGGCATACGTTCATACAAAGTGTTTGTGGGAACAGTGGAAGAGGACCCTCCTAGTGGAACATGGGTAAGTTTCTAAGCAGAGATGACATTTAAGCTGCACCGATGAGGAACAGTTTAAGGCAGAAAAAAAATAATGGTGTGAGGGGAAGAGCAAACAGCCCCACCACCTGAAAGAACAAGGTGTGTGTCCAGGAATATCTGGCATGGCCTAGAGAAGGGGGCTGGAGGAAGAAGGTGTGGTCACCAGAGATAAAGCTTTAAAATGGATCAGATCACAGAGTTTAGATTTAACATGTTGTAATGGGGAAAGACTGGATGTTCATCCAGGGAATATGGTAAAATCAGTTTTAAGACTTTACAGGGAACTCTGACATATCAGTATCATATGGCCACTGTAACAATCGCCGTGAGCTTGGTAACCCAAAACCACAAAAATTTAGTCCCTGATAATTCTGGAGGCCAGAAGGCCAAAATCAGTTTCACTGGAGTAAAATCAAAGCATTGGCAGGACTGCTGTCCCTCTGGGGGCTGCAGGGGAGAACACATTTCTGTATCTCCTCACCCTGGGGGCTGCCCGAGTTCCTGGGCTTGTGGCCATATCGCTCCAGTGTCTGCTTCCATTCACATGGCCTTCTCCTCTGTCTTATCTCCCCCTGCCTTTCTCTTACAAGGACATTGTGACAGCATTCAGGTCCTGCCTGAACAATCTATGATGACCTCCTCATCTCACAATCCTTAATGTAACCAAAGATGTTCTTCCAAAAGAAGGGTCACAGGTTCCCAGGATGGGAAGCAGACGTGTCTCAGAGGGACCACTTTTCAGCCTCCCGCACCTCACAACATGCAGTGTGGAAGACGGGCGGGTAGGGGTAGACCAGAAGCAGGGAAACCTGTTGGCAAGGTACTGTCTCACAGCCTGTGGGGTCAAAAGAAGGGGTACGTTGAACTAAGGCCGTGGCTATGAACACCAGGGGAAAAACTGTGTGAAAAAGACTAGATACCTAGATACGGGGGGTTGCAAGGGAAGGGGGTAAAAGGTGACTTCCACATAGGTAGTAATGATGCCATGAACTGAGACGGGGGACACGAAAGGGGCAGAACAGGATGACAAGTCCATCTCCATCATACAGAGTTTGAGATGCTTTGGGCCAAAGTGGGAATTTTCAATAAACACATGGAAATCCTAAGGGTATCATTATTTTCCACACCAACTGGTCCTCAAATTCAGTCAACTTGGCCTTAAAAATATATCCCAAAACTTTACTCACCTAAATATTAAAACTCTTATATATGCCAGTATCTGTACTGGTTGATAGGAATACAGAGCTGCTCAGGGAATTTAATGTCTGGTTGAGAGGCAGGACTGGCAAAAACCATATCATTGGGATGGGAAATGCTAAGGCACCACATACAGTGAACAGAGCCTGTAGGCGGGAATGCGGTCCATCCAGAAAGTCAACTGTGCTTCCCTGAGGAAGCCTATTGATGCCGGGGTTCTTGTTCACGAAGCCGAAGAATGAGCTTAGCAAACAGGCAAGGTAGGAGAGCAAGGTACAGGCTTTTATTTAGAAATAAAGTATAGGACAGAGCTCCCGGCTCATGCCAGGAGGGGACAAGAGAGTCCGGTGTGCTGTGTTGTCTAGGGGTTTTATAGGCAGATTAGGATTTTTCGAGAACATGAAAAAAAAGGTTTAGGGGTGTAGACCTGTACCACCTGCCCTGCCCTCAAGGAGGGCTGGGTTGTTCTCTGCTTGCTAGGGTTGTTTACAGTAAAGTCACGGGTTATGCTGGGGTACCCTTCCCTATTTGTAAAACCACTCAATCATTCTAGGCCAAGTTGCTCCTGGCCTTTTGACTTTTAACTGACCTTACTGAAGATGTCTATATTCTTAATCTGATATCTTGTTCTTAGAGGATTAGTGTGACCTTGATTTTGCACAGAGTTTCAAAAGGGAC
>JAQQAC010015530.1:8001303-8165999 GCA_029783875.1 Phataginus tricuspis | reverse complement strand
GACTTCTTTACCCACTGTTATATTGCTGACTGTAAATATCCCACCCTGCTTTTTCCGGAGGCCCTCACCCTATTCTGACTACACCCATGGTCCCTGTCTCACTATGGCCCTTGAACAAAGGTCAGAAGGATACATGTTCACTAGAGCAATGAAGTGAGAGAACCGAGACTTCCCATCCTCACTTAAATTCAAACTCTACCATTTCTCATCTCGGACACTAGGTCCTTAAATCAACCTTCACCCCTAAACACAAACATTCTACCAGAATGTCAACTCCTGTGTAGGGATCATGCCTTCTTGTCTTGGAATTCCCAATTTTAAGAATAATGCAAGCATATTATAAGAATTCTGCAATGTTTACTACAAAAATGAATCTTTATAAACACTAATCTGATACTCTCTACACTGAAGTCTCTCTCTCGGCCCCCCACTACCCATTTGCTAAAAGTCAAATTCCTCCGAATCCCAAGACTAAATCACCTTTTTGGCTTCATCTCATTACGCGGTCTCAGGATCTAGAACGCTCACCCTCCATTTCATGGGGACCCTGAAGGGGGCAGAACTTTCTATGTCCCCACACCACATTTCATGTGTTTATGAAAACTATTTTTCTCTATATTTACTGTGGAGAGCGGTTGGGACAGAAGGAGCAAGAGTCCAGGACAGGGCTGACTGTGTTTTTGTGCCTAGTCTCCATCTAGGGCCTGAACCGGGCCTGACTCTGAAAGAAACCTTGAAAAGTTTCCTAAATTCCAGAAACAAGTATCTCAGGAATGCAGGGAGGTCTTAGCTCAAGATCAGCCAGCTGGACCAGATGCCCCCAGGCTATGTGACTTAAGTGATTGGATTAATGTCTGATTGGATCAATCTGTAGATAATACTTGAGTGATTGGATTAAGGTCCTTAAAAAGGGTGTGTGAATCCAATCTGTAGGCAATTCATGCGTATATAAGCCATGCCAGAATAAAGCTTCTTTGCATTCTGCACCAGACAGCTTGCCCTCCTGTCATCTTGTATATACAGCCCGACGCCCCCACTCAGGAACTGTTCGACTCCTGCCGGCAGGCCCTGGCAATTTACATATTGATCTTTATATTTGATAAAGGATATTCTACCCCCATCTTTTCTGTACGGAAATGCTTTACTGACTCTTCAAAACACCGCTCAAATGTCTTGTATTTTGTGATGCTTTCCTCCAACTTTTCCCAAGCAGTTAGCTGCCTCCCCTCTGAAGTTCTGTAATGCCCTTTAGGTACCATTTTGGTGGTACTTACTCATTAACTTGTTTAACAAGTATTCATTGAGCACATCTTTGTCTAGCACTACTTTAGGGGCTGGGAATACATCAAGTATGCTAAACAAAGTCCCTCCCTCACTGAGGAGTTTACGTTGTAAATATGGGAGATTGATAAATACTATGTGAAAAGGTCAAGAAAAAGGGATTAAAAAACGATCCAATGAAGGTCTCTCTCAGCAGAAAAATGAAGGAAGTGAGGGAGCAAGCAGTGTAGATATTTGGGCTACGAGTTCCCAGCAGAGGAAATAATGAATAGCAAAGGCGTGAGGGAGAACCTGCTTGGCCAGTTGAAGGACTAGCACCGAGGGCAGCCTGATAGGAGAGAGCATGCGAGGAGGACAGCGGCAGAGTTCAGAAAGGAGGCAGAGAGCCAGACCATCTAGGACTTTGGCTTTTACTCTAGTCAAGAAGCCAAGGTATTGGCAGGTTCTGTGCAGACAACTGATGTGAACTGATTCATGTTTCGAAACGGTCACTCTGAATGCTGTGCTTAAAATACTGTTGGGGACAAAGGTAGAAGCAGAAAGACCAGCTAGAAAGCTACTTTAAGGACCCAGGTGAGATGATGGGGGCTTGGGTCTGGATAAGAGCAGAATTATTACTAGTGGTCAGGTTCTGCTATGTTTTGAAGGTAAGTCTGACAGAATTTGCTGATGGACTGAATGTGAATGTGAGACAAAAATAAAACGGCCTGTGATGGGTGCTTGAAAGGCTCTCAGACTTGGCCAAAGCAACCGGATAAGACAGATCTCCCTTCTACCAAAACACGGAAGACTGCAGAATGGGTAGGCTTCTGAGTAGAAGCCAAGAGTTCTTTTCTGGACATTAAAGCATTTAGGAGGTTTCATTAGACACTTAAGTGAATGCGCCCAGTGGATAGTTAGAAATGAGTGTGGAATTCAGGGTAAAGACTAAGGTTAGGGACATGACCTTGTGGATCAGAATATAGACTAAGGTCATGGAAGACAATGTTGCTCAAGCCTTAACGTCCACGTGAATCACCTACAGATCTGAAAAGGGTAGATTCTAGTTCCTAGGTCTGAGCTGGGCCTTAGGTCCTCTATTTGCAGTAAGCTCCTAGCGATGGTGAAGCTACTGATCCTCAGATGCTCTGAACACAAGGGGTCTAGAGAGTAAGCACAGCGAGAGAGGCTCAGTGCTGCCCCCCGAGACAGTCTAAGGTCTGCAGTGGAAGGATGTAAGAGACCCGGCAGAGGAGACAATAAAATCAAATGAGAGTGGTACTCTGGAAGCCAAGTCAAGAAAGGGTTCTCTGAAGGAGAGAGTAATCAGGGCCTACATGCTGGTGAAAGGTTAAGAGAGAAGAGAACCCAACAAGGGCAGCTCGACGGGCGGTCGCATGCCCTGCAGTGGTGGCTGGTCAAGAGCGACCCGGGGTGATATGAGAACATATGTAAGGGGGCTGCTCAAGAGAGAATGACAAGGAAGTAATGTGAGGTTAAAGGTATTTTTATAAGATAACAGCATTTTTAAAGGTTAAGATAGCTGATGGGGACAAAGAACAGGTGCCTGGGAGAGAAAGAATGGCATTAACGTCCTTAAGCAGGTCACAGGTGGCGGGGCCCCAGGCGCACATGGAAGGACCTGCTTCAATTAGGACAGGATAGTAGGCAAGGCAGAATAGGCACATATATGTCCACATCCAGGCATGTGGATAGCTTTGAGAGTGCAAATATGAGGAGCTTCTCCGTGACATAAGCAATGTCCTCTGATGCAACAGGACAGAGGTGAAGGTATTAGAAATTTCAGGTGATGCAAGTATGAAAGAAACACGTAAAAGGAGAAATGTGGCAGGACTCCTGGGCAGCCAAAGGGCACAGGGGTTAAGAGCATGGATGAAAAGCCAGCCTTGCCAGCGTGGCCTGAGCACTGGTAGGAAAGGGGGACAGGGACGGCCTGGAGTTTTGTCATATGAGTATAAGGCAGGGGAAGGGGGCAGGAAGGGATTGTAACACACCCCCATGCAACCTGAGCCTGGCAAGGGGGAAGTGTGGACACAAGTGGAGTGAGGGACAGGGCAAGGATGGACCTCAGATTGTGCTGTGGCCACAGAAACGTGGGGCTGGGGTTCGGGAAAAGCGGGTCAAACTGTACAGCATACAAACCTGAGGTTATGGCATGGATCATGTCGCCGAGAAGGCAAGCTCGCAGGGGCTGATGGTGGAGTGCGAAGCTGCAGCAGGATATGGAATGGAAAGCGTAGAAATATGGAAGGAACACACAGCCGGAATGGCTTTCTTCTTCCTTGAAGTGGTTCCTCCTACATATTTCTACACTCAGGGTATATTTCTACTGCTGTGGAATTTGCCCACAGAACTCATCAGCCTTTAGTTTCTCAAGAAAATCTTTGTGCTTCAATACACATGACCATTCAGCCCTTCCTCAGGAAGTGTTCACTTAGAGAAATGCCAGAAATTTCACTCGACACCACCACTCCTTGCTTACACACAGATCCACAACAAGGACAAAATGTGATACATCCTCAGACTCAGCTCCTTCTGAATCATGTCACACAATGGAATTCAAAACAACTGTCAGAAAGAAAACTCTTTCCTTCGTGGAATTTTATGCACACTTTAGTCACTGAGCACATTGGAAAAAAATTTTAAATAGTCAAGGGATCCCCTGAAGCAGGAAAAATACTACATTGTGTGCTTGCATCTAGGTCTGTCTCGCCCTCCGTGTTATTGTGTTCTCACTAATCCTGCTTATCCGGAAAAACTTCAAGGGACAAGACAAGGGAAAACGAGAAATCCCATGGACTTAAAAAAAAACTAACCTTTTAAAAGAAACCACACAAGTTGTAAGCAAATTTTACAAGAAGTGTCCTTAGAGTTCTTTTTTCACATCTTTTAAATGTTAGGATAGGCTTGATTTCATCTACTATTCTGATTCGGCAGTTAAACTAAGCCTCACATGAAATACACTGGTGTACTTTCTCTTGTTCTCACTGACTCCGCCTGCCACTGCCCGCTCCCGCTCCCACGTCTGAGGGAGGGAGGACAGCCACGGGGCTCGGACACAGCAAGTGAGGGAAAAGGGAACAGAGACAGGAGGGAAGAGACAGGCAGGGTTTGAGTCCTGCCAAGAGCCCTGAAGGCTCATTAAGGAAGAAGTCTGAATATACTCTGGGTACAGAAACCAGTGAAGGATTTTAGGTGGGGCAAGGTGAGGATGTGACTGCCTACAAAGCGTCACTGTAGGTGCCATGCACTTCCAGAGGGCAAGGCTGGGAGCAGGACGATCAGTTAAGAGGCTGACAGCACGGGGCGTGATGGTGACAGCCGCCATCTGTCAACCCCTTAGTATGCCCAGATACTGTTTTATCTACAAATATGTATTAATTTTTTCCTCACGATAATAGCATGACCCACCTGCAGATAGATAAACGAAGCACAGAAAAGCGAAGTCCCTTTCCAAAGGGTACAGGAGTTGGTAGAGCCATGACTGACAACAGCCTTCTAGCTCCAGCACCCAACTTTTAAGCACTGCACTATAGTAAGAGAACATAGTAGCTTTAAGGTATGATGTGAAGGCAGAATGGACAGGCCTTGGTCAGGGTTTCACAGATGTGACACATAAATGTCACAAATCACTCCCAGGTTTCTGGTTCTAGGAGATGAATGAAGCACTATTTACTAAAGTGAGGCACCGTACGGAAGAGGGTCTGGGGGGAAGATCAAGAATTCATTCTTTACTCATCCAGCTCAGTGTACGTCTCTGAACAAGAGGTCAGGGTTGGACATAAATAAATTTGGGAATTGGGGTAGTCAGAATAATGCAACCCTCCCTCTCCTCCAGCCCCAGTATGGCCGTGTCCTAATCTCTGGAACCTGTGGATGTTATCCTACAAGGTAAAAGGACTCTGCAGATGTGACTGAAGTAAGGACCCTGAGATGGGAGGTTATCCTGGATTATTGGGATGGGGCCACTGTAATCCCTAGCGTCCTTATAAAGGGGAGAGAGGAAGGTCAGGGTCAGAGTCAGAGGGAGACCCTGGCAGATGCCCCATCAGTGGCTTTGAAGATAGAGGATGGGATCTCAAGCCAAGGACTACAGGTGGTCTCTAGAAGCTGGAAGAGGCAAGGGAACAGATTCTCTCATAGAGCCTCCAGGAGGGACGTGGCCCTGCTAACACCTTAACTTTAGGAACTCTGACCTCGGACTATCAGAGAATAAATCTGCACTGTTCAAGCCACTGTGCTCGCAGTGACTGGTTACAGCAGCCACAGGAAACAATGGCGGGGGTTGTAAATTAGCATATTTAAAATGACATGGTATTAAAAGTAGAGGTGGAAGAAACAATGACTAAACAAATTCTTTCGAAGGCACAAAGAAATGGGTACCTGAACCAATGAGGAGGGGATGGCTTTAAGGCTGGACATTTATTCTTTCGTAACAAAAAGGAAGGAAGCAGGAAGGGAGAATGGCGGTTACGAGCAGAGACAGCAGTGAGAAGATGAAGTCCTTCCCAAACGATGGCTGTTATCATCTCAGTGATTCTGTGGCTAGGTAGGTAGGTCAAGGCTTGAACGCAGGGCCTCTAACTCTTAACTGTAATGTAGTTCTGCACTGTACCAAATGAGTCCCAAGATGTTTAACAGGAAATAGTTGTGACCCCAGAAAGGCTACTATGTTCCGGCAAATACAGCAAAGTTCCGGTGGGTCATTCAGGCAGGAAGGAGCAAAACGCATCCCTTTCCTTAGCTTCCTACAATCAGGGCAGAACATGCTGATTAACCAGGCACTTGGGCTCAGCCTCGGGATCTTTCTCAAGGCAGCAATCCACCAAGCAGCACGCACCTCCAACAGTCTGCGTCGGCCCTTGAGACGAAAGGCACTTCGTCTGACCTATGCACTGTAGTTCTTCCACCTCCTCCCGGAGAAGAGGATTGTGGAGATGGGTGTTCACATATGACTGAGGAGCAGGAAGATGAGAGTAGTTGCTAAATATCTATCAAGAAGAGAATGGTTAGGAAACTGTGATAACTAATGTCAGGGACTTTCATGCAACCTTTAGAAGGAATAACGAGTTGTAGAAATGACGGGTAAGATTTCCAGGATATGTTATTACATGAAAAAACAGACCCAGAACAATCATATAGCCACTTCCATTCATGAATTTTAAACAAAACCCATTTGTACACATGCACACACATGTGTGAATGCTTTAAGAAGGTCTGGAAGAGAATATATATCAGGCTGTTAATATGAACCTCTGCAAAGCGTGCATAATTAGGATATGGGATGAAGGGTTTATATTGATATAACAAATTTTTTAAGTGTTTTAAAGGACATAAAAACTGAGCAGCTGAAATGTCTGGGCTCCTTTAAATTCAGACCTCTTTTGCATTTAATCCTATAATCCCTCCAGTGACTTTCCAGTTTTGGATGCTCCAAATAGAAGGACGACAGGAGAGAACACTATAGGCTTAGCACAGGGTAGATGTCATAAGTATCAGCAGCCTCAAATGTCACTCAGCCTCCCCTCCCAGCTCCCTCAGTCGGGTTAGATAGCTCCTTAACCCCACCCCTCAGTCCACTGCTTTCCAACCCTATCATTACTTACTCTTCCCAAGGAGGCATTCTTTCCACTAATACCATTATCTCACTGATAACATTATAATCTTTTCTCTAATAATTCCAAAATCGGACTATTAAAATTACATTTCCCCCTTTCTTTTGATATTACACATCTATTAATAATGTTCCTATTTGCTCTGTTTATCTTATATAATGCATCTTTTCTCCATAAGTCCACCAATGTCACTTCCCTTGTCCTATATTATCACACAATTTTTTTTCCTTTCCTCAGCCTAACCTCCTTTAGTTCTCCTTTCTATTCCCTTTCACCGGGCTTCCTTCAATTCCCTATTACGTATCTGACCCTTTAGGTCCATACCCACCCCGGTCTCCTGCTTCCACAGTCTAGTCTCCTGAGACCCAGGAACTGCATATGTTTGCCTATTATATGAGCACTTAATTTCCTCACATAAAAGATTTAATTTTTCTCAATCTCACTGATCTTCAACCACTCCCCTCCAAGCTTCCTTTCACTCCTCCACCCACAACCTCAAAAATCCTAAAGTGAATTCCTAAAAGGTCAAAACCACTTAGTGGTACCTCTACTCGCAAGCGATTCTCAACTCCCCACACTCACCTTACATTCTCTGAGTACCTAGTACACACTGGGCACTGCCCTAGGCACGATTCAAACACGTGAACGCATTTAATCCTGACTCAATCTGTTGAAAGGGATACTACAATTCTCCCCATTTTAACTATATATAAACTGAGAACAACAGAGGTCATGGAACTTGCCCAAGATCACTCAGCTGGCTAGTGTCTGAGGCATGATTCCAATACAGGTGACCCGGCTCTGGAGTCCACGCTTGCTACCAGCATGTCACGCTCTCTGTCCTTTAGCATGTGTTTCCAAGGAAAAGTTAAGCAATGCTTTTTTTCTGCTCCAACTACACCATGGTCTCACCTCTACTTGGACACTTAGCATACTGCACTGGAACCAACTGGTACTTATCTGTAGCTTTTACTCTAAGGATACACAGTACTCTTTGAGGACAGACACTGTCCATTTCTCTGTCCCTAAGCATGTAACGGTACCTGGAATGAGGAGGTATTTAATGGTCAATGAATAAAGGAATAAACCCAATTCATGCAGTTCGTAACAGCACTTCATTCCTAGCACAGCATACCCTGTCAACATGGGCAAACCCAGCAATAACTTACATTCCAAACTTCCAGGCTCCTGCCTCAAAAGCACAACAACAAAATATAAGTAGTTAAGATGCTATAGGCTATAGTGATGTATCTCTGCTTACTCCAGGACATTCAATGTGACATCCCTTCTAGGACAACATTTAGGCGGTAGACTTTGAATCACCCACAATACAGACAGCTGGATTCTAGAATTACCTGACAGCGCGTCATAGAACTCGTCCTCACTGAAGACGCTGAGAACCGGCGAGCCTTTAACCAGAGACTGCTCTAATTCATGATGTTCCGTAGCCAAAGTCTCCAGTGCTTCTGACAAAATTTTGTTTTTTTCCTGCTCCTGTTCCAGCTTAAAATTCCTCACCTGGAAGAAAACAAATATACAAAAAAGACTTCAGAATGACAGGAGACAGATTTACTCAGAAGAATGTGCATTTCTTTTCATCCAGTTCAACTGCAACATCAGAAATGAAAACAGTTGTGTTACATACACACACGGAAGAATGAGCAAATTTACTAAGCTAACTCTTTTCCTGGGGGGCCTTTTCTCACATCTCTAGCTAATGAAAACAGATTAAGAAGAGCAAATTCAGCTCAAATGTTCAGGATCCCAGTGTAAAAACATTAGCCAATTCATAAAATTTTCATAAGAAAAGAGAGTTTCTCTTTTAACATTAATGAAATTAAGAAGCCTGTTTTTTGAACAAAATAAAGGATTAAAACCATTCTAAGTATTAAAATGTGTAGCATATCAAAGAATAAGATATATCCTCCAGTTTATTTCCAAAATAGTTGGTTTATCAAATGAAAGGAAACAAGTGGCCAGGTAATGACATTTTAATTTCCGTTTTTTAATTCCATAGTTTGGTTTTGGTTCCATATTTTACCTTGAATTTAGTAAACTAAGAAAAAGGTAGATAATAGAAAAAGCAAAGCCTGTTTTGATTTTTCATCTTTTGAAGACACAATCTATTCTTCCTAATTAATTCAAGAACATCTATAGCCTTTTAACTAAAATCTTCTAAAACTGAAGTCACCTAATCCTCACATGAAAGAGCAGATTCTAGGTTTGGCGCAGACAGTTTCACCTATTTCGGTACTAGAACTCTGGAAATCACAACTACTCTGTGACCCTCCTCAGTTTCTAGAGCCCCGTGGTGCATCAGGAGCCAGAGAAGCTTGGGTCTACTGTGAGCCACTGTGTCATCTCCAAAGTCTTGAGTTCCTCAGATTCCCATCTAAAAAAACTAGATGAGACAACAGAAGAACCGATCCTCTCACCAGAAGTCTTCACTCAGTGGTTTCAAACTTTTTAAAAACTTGAGCAGCAGAACATGTTTCTCAAACAGAATCCCCACATACAACACCGATGTTTCAGAATGCAGACTGCGTTGGGAGACACTGGGGAGGTGAGGAGCCTCTTGGACTCTCTTTCCCCTCCTTCCCCGAGGCTCCCTCAAGGCCCAGAGCCAGCGGCTGGTCCAAGGGCTTGGAAAGCACTGGATGGGGCGACCTCCGGAGCCTGCTCCAGGTCTCCGGTTCTGCCTCTGGGTCCTGGGAGCTGTGGAACCTGTGGAACCTGCGGAACTCTCGGTGGCTCCTCAGCTACTCACTCCCTGCAGACCCTCGCTTCTTCACTTCCTGGCACCCCTCTCACCCTCTCGTCCCTCTGGTCTCCAAGGACGCAGCCGTCTCTGCTGTTCTGCCTCCAGAGACCCTTTGTGGCCCTGAGGTCCTGACAGCCACATCAGGTACAACACTGCAGGAGTGCCAGATAGAACTTAAAAGCCAGCTTTGCTGAAATGCTACGCTCACAAGAGAAACAGAGTTAAACCTTTATCATCTTGGGAATAGTCCTAGCCCTCAGGCACCTTAGTGTTTATCATTACAGCAACGAGATTATTATTAGGCTGTGATAATGAAATAAAAATAACAATAAATGGTAAGTCATAATGAGCGGAAAAGACGTGCAAAGCTAAAACAATTCCTTATACAATTACAGTTTTTAAGAACTTGCAAAATGCTTGCAAATATTCCTATAATCTACATTTTATCTCCAGAGTAAGAAATATCATTACTATGGCTGGAGTCAACAACAACAACAAAAAAGGTGGGGGGAGGGCTGTTCTTCTATTTGATGGGTTAGACAATTCATGTATCTATAAACAAGGTAAGAGTTCATTTATTTATAAAGCATAATTTGAGCACAATGGCCAAACGGCCGTTTGTTTGAATGGAAAAGCTCTTTCAGCACCGTTACATCTCCGATTCCAAACACCCCCTTGTAGGCAGACCTGAAGTCGGTCACCACTGTCCACCTGCTCCCTTTCACTTTCTTGTCAGTTTTTAAACGCCAGGAGGCAAATGCACTGCCGACACTCTCTACCTTTCAATACATGAACCAACTGAAATTTCTTTCTCGTGCACAAACGCCTAAGTATTACTACCTAAATTCACCTAGCAGGATTCAGAAGGGCGGCAAAATAAATGATCGAGGCCCGAAAAGATCACGACCCCTCAACAAAATCTTGCTCAAACCCAAATTTATCCTTTATCCATCTAAAACAGGCGTCACTTCACTTCCGCCACCTGAACCTCTGTTCTCACTTGTGCTTGAGGAGTGAAGGGATGGGAAGCGGAGGGAGCCAGGCTCTCACTGCTGGTCTAGTTCTTGCCTCGTGTTTATTTGTCAGTTGACCTGGGTGCACGTGTATTAATTAGTTCGCAGCGTAACAGGATCTTCTGCAGTGTAGTAACCTTACCCCAATGCTACCCACAACCCGCTAAGTTCTCCTGTCACATACACTGACATGTCTGAGAGAGTAGGTGTGTATATATGTGTGTGTGTGTATATATATTCATGTATCACAGAAACTGTACTAGTAAAGAGCTCCTTACTGCTTTCGAGAGGCATCTAAGAACATACTTAACCGCCACTGATACTTCTTGGTCAGTTAGATCACTGGAACAATGTCATTCCAAATCCTCTATTATCTCAGTACTTCAGAGACCCCTAAAGTATATCCTACATTTAAAAAACAGTGTTGAACTACTGATAAAGGTATGCAGAAGGCAAGTTCATAATTATTGGAGCTCAACATATGTGTTCCCAATTACATTAGGACATTTCCAGGATACAGCTGACATTTTATTTTTCATATTTGCATATAAAATTTGTATCCTCAGTCCTATGACTCTCTCACAAAAATTACCATATATGTTAATTAACATAAGTAAACATAAATACCAAACTTTTTATTAGGAAAAACTTAAGGGTTGAACCACCACACACTTAATAATAACCATATACACACACCAAAATAAACCGTGCCTGTGGCCCCTTTAGACCAACGCGAGCCTTTCCAGTACTCTCCTCAAACTGCTTCAACATGACAATCTTTCATCTTACTCCATTTCCCGCTGGCAGGAAATTCACAGTGAATCCTTCCGAAGTGTTCTTCACACGGTGATGAATGGATGCCAGCGAAAGAATTCAGCGCTTTAAAAACAAGTCCTGTGCTAGCCTGTGTATACACATCTTATCTGCTCTTTCATTCTGTAAAGTACCCTGCTATTTACCTATGTTTCACTGGGGTTAAATCAGGTAGAGATCAATTAAATCTGGCAAAGCCACACCACTGAGTGAGGAGTAACTGATCAGCATTCACAGAACACTGTGTCCAATTGTCCAATTACAGGTTGGGTGAAATTCTGGCCCTGATCAACCTGGTGAAGCTCTTTCACTGGCCACCCTCTGGTCAGCTCAACAGCATTTGCTTTACTCATTTCCTTTTTGTTGGATGTAAGGCTATAATAACCAAGAATACTGAAATACTAGATCTTGCATTTTAAGACATCTAATTTATCTTTCTGATAAGGAATTACATTGACACTTATTTCAGTGGTTACAGGAACAACAATATCCTGACTTCAAAACTTTTTTAAAGATAGGTGCTTTAAGTGACTCCCTGCTATGGCCACATAGCTGTTAAAAAGTGGGTGTGGTCATCTGCAGTTGGTAAGGGCTCTCCTACTCAAAGACCACTGCATATGAGAAACACAGAGATCAGGAAACAAAGAGGTCATCAACCTACAGGCCCCAGCATGTGATGTAATAAGAAGCCTCTAGTCTCAACATTATATACAACATAAAAAATTTGCCCTGAGATTAAAAATGAGATTGTACCCTAGGCCCTCCAAAGCCTTACTCACACTACCCTGGTCAACCCAAGACAGTGCCGCTGTTCAAGCATTTTCCTCTTGCTTACAGTCGTCTGTAAGTGGCTACTGGCACCATTAAAGAAAGGCCCCTTTCTTACTGGCAATGCCATCTTCCCCCGTCTGGCTCAAGCTGAGAGAAAAGGCAATTCCACTGGGAATTACCTCTGTACCTCTCTGCCTTAGTCTCCACCTTAGGAAAGATGAGCTTGTATCTGTTTGTTGACTTACTGACATAGTCTAAGTAAAATGACCTCAATGGAGCTTATTAAACTGCAGTTTCTGCAAATAATTTGCTAAATCAATTACTTCCAAATATATCTTTGGACATTCAAATCAATGAAGAATTTGGGGGTAATTGGCTACTCCTACATGTAGGACAAAGCCCAATAAAGCACTTAAGTATTTGGTAAATAGATGGGGGGGGGCGGTTAAAAGCAAGGGGATAATGAAACTTGGAAGGATCAATATAAACCCAGGATATGTGATACCTATTTTTGTCAGACTGGTTTAAAAATAACCTCCCATAAAAATAAAATCGAGAGACTAGTACAGTACAAAAACAACAATGTAACAAATTTAGTCTTTACATTTCTTACAAAAAAGGAGAAAAGAGAAATACATCTTGTGAAACAAAAGTGTGCTCACTTCCAAGTATACTGCTAACAGTAGATTCAATACACATTTATTCCACTGCCTTCATCAATGGGTCTGGCATTTAAAATAATTTGGAACTAGTAAGATCTCAAAATTTTTCTCTCGGTTGCAAAACTGAATCACTTGACATTGATTATAACACTCACATAAGGAACGTCTACACTATTTTAAAATTTCCATAGCTATGTGTTATGTTTTACTTTTCTAGAAGTAGCACTTAGAGGATACATTCCTAAAGCACTATGCACTTCAAAGTATAATTTCTCATATTTAACATTCTAGATTACAGTATAACAGCGTGAAAAGTTTCAAAAGGTCTTAATGTATCATCATATAAATTACAGAACAGAATATTAAATTGCCATTTAATGGTATCTAATAAACACACTGCAATAGTCAATGTAATTGGTGTTGGCTATATCAATAGGTAAAATTCTAAGTCACCCTATTTAATAAACTGAAAATTTTTAAAGTATTTTTTATTACAGCTTTAAACTCTTCATTAAATATTTGTTCATGACTGTATTCTGTAATCCCTGGAATGGTGCTTGGAACATGCTCAAAGGTAAGTACTGAAGCAATTATTTTTAGATAAATAAACATTAAGGTGTATACAGTAACAGGAGAGGCAAAGGGGGGACTGAGGCAATGCAAAATAACGTTTCTGGATGAGATCTCTTTAGTATCAATTAGTATTTCAAATTTGCAAAGAAATAATTTAAGTTCAGATCTCTGAGCAAAAATCTCATTTTTAACTTTAGTATGTGAGTTTATCTAGCAAAAAACAGGACCCTTGTAAGCATTTTTATAAACCACAGTTCTCCATACATATGGCTACTTCTATATCAATCACTGATAAAGTATATGCATAGCATTTTACAGTTTAGAAAAGCAATTTACATACTGTTAGTTCATTAAATGCTTCCAACAACCTTGTGAGAAATGTGTAGACGTATATACCAAAGATCATGAAGTCTAAGTTACCTGCAGAAGAGGAGCAGAGGAGTAAGAACTGAAACCAAGATCTTTTAACTCCAGGTATCATCAGCTTTCCAATCCACAGTGCTGCCAATAATTTTATGGCCCAATAACACTGTTGATGGAAATATGTGATCATGAGTCTTCGATGTAGAGGGTCTCACTTTTTGGGGGGTGGGTAGTGGTTACTAGACTGGTGCACCAAGCAAACAGGGAGAGGGACAGAGTTACCTAGAATACAACACAGCATTTGTTAAAACTGTCCCTTGGACCCCTGTCGGGGATTACATCACTGTCAAACGGCAAATTCATTAGGCCATTAGGAACCTGGCTGCATCCATGCCCGCCAGGAATCAGCAGCTCTGTCCTGTTCAAAACATGGCTGAGAGCCGAGATCCTCCATCATGAACAGTGTATCTGGATCAGCTATAGGGTTTCTTTGTTTTTGTTCTTAATTAGAAGGTCCAGTTTTAGCCCAGACCTACTGAATCAGGATTTCCAAGAACGAACTAGGCTGTGTTGTGAGAGACTGCTAATTCTTCCCCCTAACTATTCCCTCTTCTTCCTTAGTGAGAATCCTAAAGTGCTAGCTGGCAACTTGGCCCTCCAGCTACAAGACTATTTCTCAGTCCCTCTGGCCGCTGTGGTCACATGACTAAATTCTGCCCAAGGAGAATGAAATTAGTGTGGGGACTCACCAGATCTCATGAAAAGGAAGGGCACACTCCTATTTTTGCCTCTTCCTACTCTCTGATGACTACGATTTGATATTTGGAACAGCCCTTCACACCTGAAACCGCTTTTCCAGGCCCATACTGCCCATCTCCTGTCTTAAAAAAAGACACAACTCTTCACTTTTTAGCTAATGTTTTTGGTTTGGGGTTGTTTGTTCAATGATAATGCTAACATGAATACATGTAAGTTTTTTTCAAAGCACCACAGATTATTCTGATGTGTATGTGGATAAGAATTACTGACTTGGGGGAACTTCAGTGTAGTTAAAAGATATTTCTGAACACCTACTACTATTTCAAGGTAAGTGCTAGGGATACAAAGCAGAATAGGAGACTGGTTATTCCTTGGAGAGGTTATGGTCTAGTAGGAGAAAAAGAGCTTCACAGTCCTGTTCAGCTTTTTCCAGAGTTCCTTACTGCCTCTGTTAGTCTCCTAAGTAAAGCGTGTGTACCCATGAGACAGGGAAATATTAAAAGTGCTTTATAACTAGAGAAAATCATTCTAAAATTCATATGGAACCACAAAAGACCCCGAATAGCCAAAGCAATCTTGAGAAGGAAGAATAAAGCTGGGGGGGTTATGCTTCCCAACTTCAAGCTCTACTACAAAGCCACAGTACTCAAGACAATTTGGTACTGGCACAAGAACAGACCCATAGACCAATGGGACAGACGAGAGAGCCCAGATATAAACCCAAGCATATATGGTCAATTAATATATGATAAAGGAGCCATGGACATACAAAGGGGAAATGACAGCCTCTTCAACAGCTGGTGTTGGCAAAACTGGACAGCGACATGCAAGAGAATGAAACTGGATTATTGTTTAACCCCATACACAAAAGTAAACCCAAAATGGATCAAGGACCTGAATGTAAGTCATGAAACCATAAAACTCTTAGAAGACAACATAGGCTATAGGCAAAAATCTCCTGAATACAGGCATGAACAACTTCTTCCTGAACGCATCTCCTCAAGCAAGGGAAACCAAAGCAAAAATGAACTCATGGGACTACATCAAACTAAAAAGTTTCTGTACGGCAAAGGACACCATCAACAGAACAAAAAGGCATCCCACAGTATGGGAGAATATATTTGTAAATGACATATCCGACAAGGGGTTAACATGCAAAATATATATAAAAAACTTACATGCCTCAACACCCAAAAAGCAAATAACCCAATTAAAAAATGGGCAAAGGATATGAAGAGACAGTTCTCCCAAGAAGAAATTCAGATGGCCAACAGACACATGAAAAGACGCTCCACATCACTAATCATCAGGGAAATGCAAATTAAAACCACAATGAGATATCACCTCACACCAGTAAGGATGGCCAGCATCCAAAAGACTAAGAACGACAAATGCTGGTGAGGATGTGGAGAAAGGGGAACCCTCCTACACTGCTGGTGGGAATGTAAGCTAGTTCAACCATTGTGGAAAGCAATATGGAGGTTCCTCAAAAAACTAAAAATACAAATACCATTTGACCCAGGAATCCCACTCCTTGGAATTTACCCAAAGAATACAACTTCTCAGATTGAAAAAGACATATGCACCCCTATGTTTATTGCAGCACTTTTTACAATAGCCAAGATATGGAAGCAACCTAAGTGTCCATCAGTAGATGAATGGATAAAGAAGATGTGGTACATATACACAATGGAATACTATTCAGCCATAAGAAAGAAACAAATCCTACTATTTGCAACAACATAGATGGGGATGGAGGACATTATGCTCAGTGAAATAAGCCAGGTGGAGAAAGACAAGTGTCATATGATTTCCCTCATTTGTGAAGTATAACAACGAAGCAAAACTGAAGGAACAAAATAGCAGCAGATGGAGACACTCTAAGAAGGAACTAGTGGTTACCAAAGGGGAGGTGTGTGGGAGGGCAGATGGGGAGGGTGGAAGAAGGGGATTGAGGGGTATTATGTTTAGTACGCATGGTGTGGGGGATCACGGGGAAAACAGTGTAGCACAGAGAAGGCAAACAGTGAAATCTGTGGCATCTTACTACACTGATGGACAGTGACTGCATTGGGGTATGGGTATGGACTTGATAATATGGGTAAATGTAGTAACCACATTGTTTTTTCGTGTGAAACCTTCATAAGAGTGTATATCAATAATACCTTAGTAAAAAAAAAAAGAAAAAAAGTGCTTTATGTTTTTGTCGCAAGTAAGAGACAAAATATTACATAAGTTTTGATACACAGAGACTGACAGTGGTGCCCTCAGATGGACCACAGAGTCAAGGGTCAAGTGCAGGATGCACCACAGCTTCAGGGAAGATTGGCAGCTACCACTTAAACTGACAGAAGCACCTGCTTTCGGGGTATTGGAATGTCCTGCAGTTTCTGAGGGATTGGTTACCAAGACCTACAGACTGTATTATCTAGCTTTAGATACAAATCCGCCCATATCATAAAGACTGTCACAAAGGAACGCCAGATTGAAGATAATGCCAAAGATGCAAAGTGGACAAGCAGAAAATGACAAAGGCGTCCACTGCTAGTGTGAGTTCTTTGCTGGCAACCCTGGTAAAAACAGATCATATATAATCAGGTGACAATAAACTAGTTCCCCAGAAGACAATATGGATGGATGCATGTAATGCAGGCCACCATTTATATGTTACTATGCTTTGAGAAATATATGCCAATGAGCATATAAAGCCATATTTGGTTCAACATTTAAAATCTAAGATTCCAGAAGATGAAGATACATTTTTTCAGAGCTATTTAAAGTCACATGACATACAATCCAGAGACTTACCCTTTAAATTTCCACACTAAATGTAATGAAATGTTTAGAAACTCTTCTAAGATTTCTTAATAAGAAAGACAAAATGCTACAAATTACTTGGGGAAATGCTTATTCTCAAACTACAAAAAAAGTCTGAAATAAGAGAAAATAACATGATGAAAAAGTAAGATATATTCCTTTGCCAGAAAATACTGATGCAAAATACACAGAGGAAACTGATGATATGAAAAAACAATTTAGTATGAGGTATCTGCCCTATGGAAAATTACAGTTGCTTTGAGTATGTCTCACCTATACCATGTTTGAATAACGAACTATAAAAAGCAATTTATGAATCTCTACCTTTAGTAGTACCAAAGATGACATATTCTCAATAGTAAATAATTTAAAATGTTTTATGGAAAAACTGTGTATATGAATAAAAGTAGTACATTGACAGAACAGTTATTCTGACCAAAGCTCTTAAGAAATTTTAGTATCAAAATGTGATTAAGGAAACATTAGAAAGAAAAACTGCAGGCCAATCTTGATCAGCAATATAAAAAATTAAAAGCAAAATATTAGCACACAGAATAATGCATATGAAAAAGAAATACATCACAACTAAGATGGGTATTTATTCCAGGAATATATGGTGAGATGAACTTTTAGAAAATTTATCTTTATAATCCTACATATTAACAGATTTCTACATTTCTAATAAATGTAGAAACATTGTAAGAGTACAATATATACAGAAAAATCACTTGATTAAAGTAAAGCAACGGAAAAACTAAGTTTTAAAAAATTACAATTGTGTGTGTGTGTGTATGTGTATAAGAAGGGAACTTCTTTAGCATAAAACAACCTGAAAAAAGTCTAGCAAAAAAACTTAGAGCAAACAGCTTTTTCAATGCTAAAGCATTAAGAGCATTCTTCTGAAAATAATAATGCCTTTCAGAAGTTCTTTTCAACACTATGGTCTTCTGAAGCCCTAGTAACATAGTCAAGAAAACTAAAGATATAAGAACTGAGAATAAAGAAACAAAAATGTCATTTTCAAAAGATATGACTGCACAGAAATGCCAAAAAGAATCTAAATTATTTAGCTTTAGTAAGAAAGTTTAGTGAGGTTGCTGGATATAAGATGAAATAGAAAAGTCAACACCAACCACAAGCAAAATGTAATCCTTTTCCCCTAATGAACTGTCTGAACACCTTTATCAAGAATCAGCTGACCAGATGTGTGTAGGTATACTTCTGGATTCTATTTACACTAAGTTATGAGTCTATTCTCTCATCAATACTTTAAAGTTATAGTAACTGAAAGAATGTAAGTATTGAAATCAGGCAGTCTAAGTCCTTTGTTCTTCTCTCTCAAAATTGTTTTGACAATTGCAGGTTCTTTGCATTTCTATATAAATTTTAGAATCAGCCTGTCAATTTCTATAAAAATAAAATCCCTACTGGAATTTTGCTAGGGGTTACTTTGACTCTATAGATTAATTTGGGGAGACCTGTTATGTTAACAATATTAAGCCTCTGACATAAATAAATGATCTCTTTATTTATTTAGGTCTTTAGTTTCTCTCGGCAATACACAAAAAGAAAACAAAAGCAAACACTAACTCTTAATGGATCATAGACCCAAATGTAAAGCTAAAATTAGAACACTTCTGCAAGAAAACACAGAGAAAATCTTAGTAACCACAGGCTTGGCAAGGTTTCCTAAATAGGTTACAAAAAAAGCAAGATATAAAAAAATTTGAAACTTTGACATTATTAAAATCAAAACTTTTGCTTTTCAAAAGATAATGTTAAGAGAATGAGAAGCAAACAAGAGGCTGGGAGAAAATATTTATAAACCATATACTCAGTGAAGGACTTGTGTCTAAACTATATAAAGAACTCTTGTAACTCATCAGTAGAATGACAAACAACCTAATTTAAAAACAGGCAATGGACTTGAAGAGACATTTCTCTAATTACACACAAATGGCCACCAAGTATATGAAAAGATGCTCAACATTTTTAGTCATTAGAGGAATGCAAATAAATCACTACAACGAGTTATCACTTTACACCCATTACGATGGCTGTAATTTTAAAAAAAAGTGTTCACTAGGATGTGGAGAAAACTGAACCCCTGTGCACTGCTGGTGGGAATGTAAAATAGTACAGACACTGGGGACCACAGTTTGGTGGTTCCCCAAAAGGCTAAACATAGAATGACCATACAACCCAGAAAATTCACTCTTAGGTATGTACCCAAAAGAATTTCATTCAGTACATGCTCAAATACCTGTACAGTAATGTTCAAAACAGCACTTTTCACAATAGCCAAAAGGAGGAAACAACCCAAATGTCCATAAATGGATGAATGGATAAATAAAATGTTTTATGTGCATGCAGTGGAAAACTACTGAGCCATAAAAAGGAGCAAAGTATTAATACATGCAACCATCTGCATGAAGTCCAAAAACATTATACTAAGTGAAAAGAAGCCAGACACTAAAGTTAACATATTATATAATTCCATTTATATGAAATGTCCAAAATAGGCGAATCCATAAATGCAAAACACAGATGAGTCATTTTCAGGGATTGAGAGTGACTGCTTAAGGCATACCGAGTTCCCTTTTGGGGCGATGAGATGTTTTGGAAAGAGAGGTGATGGTTGCACAACATGGCGAACTACTAAATGCCACTGAATTGTATGCTCAAAATAGTTACTGTTATGTTAGGCGAATTCTACCTCGATTTTTAAACGATTAAAAACGAACTAAAAAAAGCCCCACAAACATGCATTTCCCATATGCTCTGCCATTCTTACTCCTAGGTATTTTTACCTTAAAGAAACTGAAGATTATGTCCACACAAAGACCTGTGCACAAATATTAATAGCTTTGTTTGTAATAGCCAAAGCTTGGAAATAATCCAGATGTCCACCAACAGGTGAATACTGTTTTAACAATAAAAAAGAGTGAGCCATTGGTATAAGCAACAACATGGACAAATCTCAAAGTGACTGTGCTGAATTAAAGAAGCCAAACCTCCTCCACTCCAAAAAAAAAATACAAACGATATCATTTCATTTATGTAAGATTTGATAAAATGCGTACTCACCCCTAGTGAGAGAAAGGTGATCTGTAGCTGCCTGTGAATAGCTCATATGTGGAAAAGTGGGTTATTACAAGAGGCAGGAAGAAACTTTCAGAAGTAAAAGTTTTCCTTATCTTGATTGTGGTAATGGTTTCACTACTAAAAATGTCAAAACTCACTAGATTAGACTTCAAGTATGTGCAGTTTATGGCATGTTAATCATACCTCAATAAAGCTATAAAAAAATAAAAATACTTAGCAATAGTAAGGGCATGGTGCAAGACTGCTCACATGCCGACAAAGGGATTTGAACACTTCTTATGCAGACATCTTCAAACAGTATGTGTGACAAAGAAAAATACTCTGATACTACTAAAAAATAATGTAGGCTTTTAAAAAGTAATGTATACTCTATTTGTTTGCCAATATGAATAAACGATGACACACCAAGATACTGCCAGTGGTTGCTGGGTTCTGGTTTCTATATTCTTTCTCCTTATTTCACAGAACATAGCTGTCTTTATACTCCTGTGTATCTTCCATATTGCTCTCCAAATTTACAACTACCAAAATATCTTTTACATATGTCTACTTAATAGTTTCTGTTTGCATCAAACTTGTGCATTAAATTTGCAAGTCTGCAAAAACATGCATTGCATCAAACACAAAATGATGTTTTTGCAAGGTCCTGCTGACACAGCACAGAAGGCATGGCTTTCTCAGCATAGGAACCCCATCTGAGATTCTGTGCCGCACACTCCAGGCTCATCATGGTTGCAGAGCTTCTACTTAAAAATAGCTTACTCTTATATAATCACTCACCACGGATTTGTATATTTTATGTATCCTTGAAATAAATTTCTTTTTTAGAGATATGCCACAAGAGGTAACAAATCACTTTTAAAAGCAGAGAAGTTTGATCATAATTTAAAATATTATTTTCAGTTACTTAAGGCCTCTATAGTTGACAGTTCCATTGACGAAAATAACTGAGTTATATATAGCAGAAATAACATCCTACCAAATCTAATTTTTAAAATGAACTTTGAGAGATCATATACAAAGTACATCCATTTTAAATGTATAATTCAATGAATTTTCACAACTATATACCCTGTACAACTAGCACCACTGCAAAGATATGAACATTTCCACCCCCTCCCACAGACTCTCCTGTGCCCCTTCACTGTCTCGCTCCCCACTCTCCCCACCTGACGGCCGCTGCCCTGATTTCTATAACCACGCCTTAGGTTTGTCCGTTCGTGGGCTTCAAACACATAGGATCATGTAGGACATATTCTTGTGCGTCTGGCTTCTTTCATTCGGCATGACGTTTTGGATTCGTTCCCGCTGTCGCTGTTGCAGGTATGAGCTGTTCTCCCTTCGCACTGCAGAGGACCACTCCACTGTACAGCCTCAATTCCAACTCTATGCTTCTAATGCCGTTAGCTCTGCCTCCATAATATCTCTGTATGTGCTGAATATTGTGGAGCCCAAAAAGTCGCTACCTTTCCTTTTATAGAATTTTGATGTTTTATTGTTTTCACGAGTGATTTCATGATTCTCAAACTAGGGCAAAAAAAAAAACAAAAAACCTATGATATGCTGGAATCGCCACTCTGTAGGTTGTCTCTCCACCTGAACAGAACATTTTAAGTATCTTGAAGCAGTGCTTCCCTTCCCAAGTTCTGCAAGTCAGGTAACACACAGAAAATACGCGGCACACTACCGAGGCCACACATCTGGTTTGGGGTCCTGGCCATTGTAAGATCGTTTATGTTAATTCCATTAATGGAAAGCTCTTTTAGGATATATTTAAAGAATATTTTTGTTTTATTGACTTATGCTTACAAAACATAAAAATCTTATGGGTGAAGAAAATTATATGGAAAATATCAATTAGGCAACCAACAAAAGTGCTTTCAAAATTCCCAACGTTGTAAAACAATGAACGTGGCTTATTTATCCTTCTTTAGGTACACTTAATTTTTTTGATTTTTTCCATTAAAAAAAATTGACCAATGACTGTGAACTGGTACCCTAGAGCGTCTTCCCAGCCCAGTGTGATACAACTTCTAAGCGAAGGAGAATCATTCCACGGCGCTCTTCAGGCAGCAAATAGTCATCAAAGGCCTACACCATGCAGGGTGTTCCAGGCTGCAGGGGTTCAGCGGTAAACAAAACAGACAAAAAGTCCCTGCACTCAGAGAACTTCCTGTCTGCTTTGGGGAAAGAAACAGGTGAATAAGTGAAATCTTTAGTGTGTTAGATGGTGGAAAAAACTAAAAACAAAAATGAAGCTGGGCAGACGAAAGGGAGTCCTGGGAGACAGGAGGGCCAGAGGATTAAAGGCTGACAAAGGGGAGGGGGCCAGGCGAGGAGCTGGGAGGAGAGCGCTCCAGGCAGAGGCGCGGCAGAAGTTCAGAGGCGGAACGGGCTCCCGGGGCTGTGCAAGGAGGCCGCAGTCCTCAGAACTGAGCAGAGGGGGCTGAAGCCGAGAGGGCCAGGGGGTGAAGTCGAGAGGGCCGGGAGGGTGGGCAGGAGGGCCTGTGCCACAAGGCTTCATTGCCGTTGTAGCAACGGAGGCTCCTTCCCTTGGGCAGGACGGAAAGCCAACTAAGGCGGGCCATGCTCTGCGCTCCACCTTCAGGTGGAACACTGGACTCACTTCTAGATGCCCATGGCAAGAAAAAAACTGAGATCGGTGAAGAGTAAGAAAGGAAGGGTCTGCAAAGCCTGACCTGGTGGTAACAGCTGAGGGAACTTGGAAATGTTTGGGGAAAGAAACGATTTACTGGCTGCTCCAAATAGCTGAGGTATTGTCATCAGAGGAAACACGTTTCTATGATGCTGCAGAGCACAGACCTGAAACCATGAATTTAAAAAAAGAAAGAAAAAAGCTGCACTTTAGGGGTTCACCCTCTGGTATGTATAGGTTTCCTACAGTGGAATGGGTAATACTAAGAGAGAACTCATGTCTAATAGTAGTATTAGCAGCAGGAAGAGCAGCAGCTAATACCCAGGCATGTTTACGCCATGCCAGATGTCACAGTGACTACCTGGCACACTATCTCACACATTCCTCCCACAAGCCTGCGGGGCAAGTATTATTAATGATGAGGAAAACAGGTTACTCAGAGTACATTACATGACCTGTCCAGGATCACACAGCTGGCAAGTGACAGAGCTGGTACTCAGCCCCAGGTCTGTCTGACTCAGGCTCCAGGCTTGCGGCCCCCAGCACACTGCCTACACACCCACTGGCATGTTTACCCACATGGAAAATGACTGCCCAGCGGGAGGCCGCAGAGAGGATTCTTCCAAGCAGAGGAAAATTCAATGACCTCTAAAATCTCTTTCATAATTTTATGGTTACATTTTTCCCCAAAGTTCCATATTATTTTTAAAATTTTCCTTTGACTTCAAAGTTTATCGAGATTCTGTACTCCTTAAATATGGCTAAAGATCATTTAATTTCATTGCAAAATAGGTTAAATTCCCTGTTCAATTCTAATGTTCAGGTTAACTATTTTCTGGTGTTGAGTAAAACATATTTTACTTTATTAGTTCCCATGTACAAGTGAAAATAGGCTTCTATCAATTTCCTTGCCTCCTATTTTACATCTGTGATGATTTAAACATCTTTGTTTTCATTTTTCTAAGCTAACACTGTAGACAAAATTCTTTTCAATTAGGCAATTATCCTTCAAAATACAACAAATCAACATTTAGTATCTGAAGTACAGAAAGATAACAAATATAAAAGTAGAATACAGATATATAGACTTAAAGTCTTAAGTCCATGGAAACCTCAAGAATTGTCCCTGCTTTGTGCAATTGTTTTTTCCCCAACAGGAGGGAAAACCTAGACCAGGGGCCAGGCACCCTCCACTGCACTTGAACCAGAGAAACTTCTGAATGGATTAAAAATAAAGGAAAATCATGGTTCTGCAGGGCAATTGTGGGCCAGTGTAGGAAGAGACAGTCTGTCAAGTCTGGGGTTAACATTAGGCTAAAAACGTGACTAATTCTATGAACAACATTTTTTTCCACACCTCACACCCTTAGGATGGTCACTGCCAAAAACCACCACCACCACAAAAAAAAACAACAACAACAGAAAATACTAAGTGTTGGGATAGAAATGTAGAGAAATTAGCACCCTTACACTGTTGGAAGGAAGAACCGTGACATGGTATAGCCACTACAGGGAACGGTGTGGCAAGTCCTCAGAAACATGTAAACTTGTGTATGTTCCTGCAATTTCACTTGAGTATATAACCAAAAGAAGTAAAAGAAGAGACACAAAGCACATTTGTACTCTCCTGTTCATAGCAGCGCTATCCACAATAGCCAACAGGTGGAATCAAAATAAATGCAGCATCAACGGATGAACAGATTAAAAAAATGTGGTACATATATACAGGGGAATAGTATTCAGTCTTAAAAAGGAAATGTTCTAACACATGCTATAACATGGTTGAACCCTGGAGGCATTATGCTAAGTGAGATAAACAGACACAAAAGAACAAATACTGTGTTATTCCACTTATATGAGGTACCTAAAAAAATCAAATCCAGACAGACAGAAAGTAGAATGGTGGTTGCCAGGGCCTGCAGGAAGACAGGAGTGGGGAATCACTGTTCAATGGGTACAGAATGTCAGTTCAGGAAGATGGAAAGAGTTCTGCAATTGGATAGTAGTGAGGGCTGCCTGACAATGGGAATGCACTCAGTGTCACTGAACTGCACACTTATAAATGGTTAAGACAGGTAACAATTTTATGCTATGTATATTTAACTGCAAATAACAACAAAAACATTTTCTCCAACTATTTGCCTAAAACATGGTCAGCTTGATTTGCATTAATATGCTTAAAAAAAAAAGGTTCCCTCTGGAACATCTGCCATATATTTAAACTTGGGTCCTTGAAAGTATTTATTACAAAGTCAACTGATTATCAAAACACATACACTTTTGACATAAAACTAAAGTATAAATCTTTTCCTAACATTTTAACAATTTATGTAGCACCTACTATTTGCATAAAAATCCCAAAATATAATCATCATACCTGAATGCACTCTGGGTTATTAACAACCACATTCAGCTAACTCACAGGAGAATACTACAACCCAGTGATTTCCATACTGGGAGGCTATGAAAATGTAAACCAGAATTTTGGCACAGTATTAGGGTAGGACTTACAAGGGATGGAGCCTACATAGAAACTGGATGGGCCACAAATCTGGCTCGGAATTCTCTTAGGGCCAAAGCAGAAAGAGAAACACAATTATGCTGTTTTAATTGTCCACGAGGAAAAAAAAAGTATGAATTCTTTAGGGAAAACAAACTCCCTCCTTTGCTCTAATTTCTCATTCAGGGTAATATGTAGGGAATCAGAGTATCCAAGGACAAAATAATCAATGTCGTTAAAGCTCATTTTTTTTCAGACATAGAAATTGAGGGTATAATCCCAATTTACAACCCACTGAGGAACATTTTTCAGAAAATCAAGAATATGTAGCTCAGGCTACAGTATTATGAGAGCCTAGTTTAATTTTAGGATAAAATACAGACTATTTAGAGTGGATGAATTCTGTATCTTCCCAAACTGTGACCTCTACCAAGCAAAATCTTCACAAAATGATGGGCAGCATTTCCTGTTGAGAACATGAACACAGGTATTCTGCACAAGATCTGAAGACAGTGCACTATTCTTGGCCATCTGTTTAATTCTAAAGCTGGTACCCTCTCGTCATATTGAGAAGTTAGCATATACATGGCCACATGAGCTTGGAAACAAGGTGCACTGTCTTCTCTAAGGGATGAATTTTCCTAATCCATGCCATGTGTGATATACGGGGTTATTCCTAAGCACTGAATGTGGAAGCAGAATCCTTTAGCTCAAGAGCAGCTCCCTCCTAACCACAGTCTGGAAAGCTGTCAACTCTCTCTCCACCTATACTTTTCTCATCTGCAAAATAAAGGATTATGGATCAATTGTAACAATCATTTCAAACTGTGTTTTATGGAGGTGCCTTTGTGCAAGAAGAGGAACTTCATTTGATCTGTCGTATATACTGGCACCTGCCTTAGAACCCAACAGAATCTTTGAAAATCACAAGACTAGATGGTCTACTAACTAAGAATGATGTGATGACATTAAGATTTTAAACAGGTAGTCCATAACACAAAGTAAAATAAAAATAAATGAAGAAAATATTCAAAGTCAAATTATTTCAGTCACAAGAAATTTTACTGTGGGGGATTATATTCACAAACTTCATTTTAACACATTTATTTAGAACCCAGAACAAAATCTCCCTCATAGAAACACTATGGTAAATGAAGGTTGATTTCTCAAGTATGCTCAAAAAGGCACCCTGTCCTGAATGTAACAAATAATAAACAGGTGAAGGAAGAGATGATGTCACTACAGGCTAGTACCCAGCCACCAGATGTAACAATGTGTCCATGTCTCCAGCTCCCTTCCACCAGAGGACGGACACCTCCCTGACTCTCAGCCACTGAGCAGAGCCCCTATGCTTCCTGTCATTTCTATCACAAGGGCTTCCCATCAGGGTTTCTTTGATCCAACAGCCCATGCCACAGACCACTTTTACTCTATTTCTCTGTCCCTGAATTGAGCACAAAATTCTTTTAATATATTTTTCTGAAAATAAAGCATGGGAAGACTATCTTAGATGCAAGTGATGGGTTTATCCTTATCTCATTGCTTCTCACAGCAACTTGTGAAACAGAGAGAAGGGGTCTATGCTAATAACCCCTATGTCACCCAGGAGGAATGGCAGGCCTGGGAGTAAGCTTCCCAGAGTCACAGCCAAGGGAAGAGTCCCTAATAGTGGGGCCTGAACATCAGAATTCCAAATGCTTTCTTCCTAGGCTTTTTCTGTACCCTTCCTGACTCTGTCATCAATTGGACTGTATAAGGAATAACAAAGATGGCGTGGTAAATAATAATAACCCCTTGAGCATCTAAAGAAAATTAGATACAAGTTATCCTCTTTTTACACTTTGGTGCTAGAGCCAAAATCCTGAAGAGAAGAGCAGACTGAATAGGCTGGGCAGATAATGCAAAACTCCCACAAGTACGGAGGACTGGAGTAGAAAATCAGGGAGCGAGGAGAAAAACATAGGGAAGGGAGTTGTGGGAATGATCATTTTTCTTCTCCCATGCAAAGTAGCAAGGGATAAAAGTTTTGAAAGGTGAGGGGGAGACAGGAAGATGAGCAGCACGGGAAGGAAAAGAAATGGAGAGGAAGAAAACAAGGAAAACAAGAACAAATAGGAAGTAGTCAACACCTTCCCAAGGGTTTTATGTATTTTAAATATTAGATGGCCAGTACTTTATACTATATACTTCAGCATTTCTTGTTCTAAAAAAAGAAAGCCTAGGAAATACATTATTAAAGGCTATGAAGTTATCAAAGTAAAGGAAACAGCAAGCTGGGATATATACACTAAATTACAAAAAACATGTAACTTGAAATCTGGAAAAGGACAAATTTTGATCAAATTATCTACTTTCAAGAGACCCAGGACCATAAATGTTTAGATACCAGGGAAAAAAAAAAACTCAAAGAAAAGTGACAGAGATAACTACAAAAATTAATTTAAAAGAGAAAAATATAATAGATAACATAACTAGAGACAGTTCTTTGAAAAACAAACCATCCTTAATGAGACTGATTTTAAAAAGAGAGAGAGAGAAATTTATTTTGAAATATCCACATAAAAATGTTAGGAAAGTCATGAAACTATAAAACTCTTAGAAAAAAACATAGGCAAAAATCTCTTGGACATAAACATAAGCAACTTCTTCATGAATATATCTACCTGGGCCAGGGAAACAAAAGCAAAAATGAACAAGTGGGACTATATCAAACTAAAAAACTTCTGTACAGCAAAGGACACCATCAGTAGAACAAAAAGACATCCTACAGTATGGGAGAATATATTCATAAATGACATATCCGATAAGGGGTTGACAACCAAATTATATAAAGAGCTCATGCATCTTGACAAACAAAAAGCAAATAAGTCAATTAAAAAATGAGCAGAGGATCTGAACAGACAATTCTCCAAAGAAGAAATTCAGATGGCCAGCAGGCATGAAAAGATGCTCCACATCCCTAATCATCAGAGAAATGCAAATTAAAACGAGATACCACCTCACACCAGTTAGGATGGCCAACATCGAAAAGACAAACAACAACAAATGTTGGCGAGGATGTGGAGAAAGGAGAACCCTCCTACACTGCTGGTGGGAATGCAAATTAGTTCAACCATTGTGGAAAGCAGTATGGAGGTTCCTCAAAAAACTCAAAATAGAAATACCATTTGACCCAGGAATTCCACTCCTAGGAATTTACCCTAAGAATGCAGGAGCCCAATTTGAAAAAGACATATGCACCCCTATGTTTATCGCAGCACTATTTACAATACCCAAGAAATGGAAGCAACCTAAGTGTCCATCAGTAGATGAAAGGATAAAGAAGATGTGGTACATATACACAAAGGAATATTATTCAGCCATAAGAAGAAAACAAATCCTACCATTTGCAACAACATGGATGGAGCTAGAGGGTATTATGCTCAGTGAAATAAGCCAGGCAGAGAAAGACAAGTATCAAATGATTTCACTCATCTGTGGAGTATAAAAACAACAAAAAAAACTGAAGGAACCAAACAGCAGCAGACTCACAGAACCCAAGAATGGACTAACAGTTACCAAAGAGCAAGGGATTGGGAAGGATGGGTGGGAACGGAAGGATAAGGGGAAAGAAGGGGCATTATGATTAGCATGTATAAGGTGGTGGGGGGACATGGGGAAGGCAGTATAACACAGAGAAGACAAGTAGTTATTCTATAACATCTTACTACATGTTGCTGATGGACAATGACTGTAATGGGGTACATGGTGGGGACTTGATAATGGGGGAGTCTAGTAACCATAATTTTTTTCATGTAATTGTACATTAATGATAGTGAAAAAAAAAGTAAATAAATAAATAAATAAATTGAAAGGGGAAAATGTTCAAAAAAATGTTAGGAAAAAGAAAATAGAAAAAGATTAGGAAAAGGAATACATACTTACAGATCCAAAATAATAAAAAGACAATAATAGAACATTACGAAAGCCTTATAACAATAAATTTCAAGACTTAAATGGAAAGGGTAAATTCCTAAAAATATATAACTTGTCAAAACTGACCCAAAAAGAAGTAGAAAACTAAAATAGTCCTATAACCATTCAATCAGTAGTTTAAAAAAAAAAGCCCTAACAAAGGTAAATTTTCCTTCCTTCCTATGTGTCTACCTACCTATTTATTTATAAGAAAGTTCTATTAATTATTCAAGGAACAGGCCATTTCAATTTCATATAAACTCTTCCAGAGAACAGCAAAAGAAGGAATACTCCCTACTTCATTTTATAAGGCCAGTATAATCTTGATACTGAACTCTTGATGAGAACAGAAAAAAAAATTACAAGCCAATCTCACTCATAAACAGATGCTTAAACCCAAAGGAACCAAATCAAGTAGAATGTTAAAGACAATACATCATGACCAAATTAGGTTTATTCCAGGTACACAAAGGATGGTTTATCATGAGGAAAAGTCTAAAAATATGACTTGCCACCCTAACAAATGAAAGTCAAAATTTATGATACTCTTATTAGATACAGAAAGACCTTTTGATCAAATTCAACATCCTTTCATAATAAATTCAGTAATATAAAAGCGAAAAGGGATTTCATTAATCTGATAAAATGGTATTTACTAAACATCATTCTTAACAGTGATCACTGTAAGTTAGAAGCCTTTTTTAAGGGTCAAGCATGAAGAGGACGCCGCACTATCTCAGCTTCTATCCAACACTGTCCTGAAGACCCTAGCCAGGAACAGGAGCAAGGAAAATGCAGAACAGGGAGAGAGACTGAAAGAAAGAACAAAACTGACTGTCTGCCGAGACCAAATCACAGTCTATAAAGTTCTACTTTCTCATTTCCTGTTCATTGTCTGCACAGTGCAAGCTGGCTTCTTCCTGGGTCTTGCTTCTAAAACTTCCCTCATCAAAGACTCCAGTGACCACCTGGCTATCAAATCTAACGGACACATTCCAGTTGCCACCCCGACCTCTCGGACACCTTGTCTGCCTTGGCCTCCCCTGTCGCAGCCTTCTCCTGCTTTTCTGGCTCCTTTTTCTCAGGGCGCTCCCCTGCGTCCCCTTCTTCCGCTTGGCTTTGAATGCCAGTATTCAATCCTTTGATTTCAAACTTTTTCAATCTGCACTTCTCCTAGGTGGTTATATTTACTCCTTTAGCCCCAGTCACGAGGATTATTCAGGTGACCCCCAATACTAATGATTCCCATTTTTTTTATTGCAGTATTGTTTATATACAATCTGATATTGGAGGGTTCAACAATTACCCACATTAGTAAACCCTCACCTCCTTCAGTGAGGTGACTACGTGTCAACACAGGCAGATGTTACAGCATCACTGACTATATTCTCCAGCTGTACTACCATCCCAGTGACCAAATTCTATTCTGACTGATCATTTTTGTGCTCCTTTATCCCCCTCACCCTCTCCACCCACACACCCCAACCCCTCCCCCATAGTAACCTCAAGTTACTTCTCAGTGTCTATGAGATGATTCCCAAATTTTTATTGGACAAGTAAAGGCAGTCTTCCTTCGATGTCCTGATGTCCAAAAGTGAATTCATCCCCCCCCCTACTCCCTTTATTCCTACTTTAGTTCACTTTCTATCCGGTTACTTAGGCCATAAACCTGGGAATATGAGGAATGAAGGAGAAGGTGGAGTCAACCTAGTAACAGATCCTACTAGGTTGTTTATTTTGAAGTCTCTTTCTGCTCTGTATCTCCCTTTTCTTTTTCACAGCCACCAACTTGGTTCAGACTCTGATTCTCTCTCTCCTGAATTCTCCCACCTGGTCTTCCTCTCTAATCTAAAGGAACAAAGCTGATTAAATCTCTCCCCTGATTAAAATCTATCAGTGATTCTAAATGCCTAAAATAAGATTCAAATTCTTTAGGCATACTTTAGAAAGCCTTTCAAGAAGACCCTGCTTTTATTCATCTAGCCTTGACTGGTATGTATCATAACGTACCTGACAAGGTAAATACTGTATAAATACTTATTTAATTAAAGAAAAATTTTTACATAAAGTAGCAGATAGTAAATCTGGGGTGGACCATTATAACAATGTATAGGGGTTACATCTTTACCACTCTGGAGTTAAAATGAGAGGAAAATTATGTTTGCCTATATAATTCAGTCAAAGTTCATCAGATAGAGATGCCAGGTGCTGCACTGTACTAGGGATACAATATGAACACAACTGCATACAGGGTACAGTCTTGGTACCACTGTGAGATTAGAAAAAATTTGCAGGATAGATCCTGGGTCATATCAAGCATAAGACTAAGACACACACACACACACACACACACACTCTCTCTCTCTCTCTCTCTCTCTCTCTCTCTCTCTCTTCATGTTCCTAAGTAAAACCTTGTGTGTTTTGGTTAAGCTTCACAGAAGTTATCAAAATGAAAACCAGCTTCAACTTACATAAACTTCATATTTATGTTTAACATGTCCTAGCTGCTTCCAAAATTAATTTGCAGTACATTTCTGGTTATATATACAACAAGCTAAAAATTTAGGAATAATGTGGACCAAATAAAAATTGTAAAATACTGCTTTTTAAAGTAATTAAAGTTTTTTTGTCAAACTGTACATACAGCTTACAGTATGGTGTTACATGTTTTTTTTTATTAATCTCTGTATTGTCCCAATTTTAGTATATGTGCTGCCGAAGTGAGCACTGGTGTTACATGTTTTATCAATTATGTCCAATATTTAAAATGTCCTTTAGCTGTATTTATATACTACCTTGAATATAATACCTGCATTTGCTTTTAATATGGTAAGTCTAATAAGCTTTTTAATTTTCCCTCACTCTGCAAGGTGCACAGCTGAGGGCAGAAAGACTATGTGGGTCGCATGCACCAACAGTGAAATTCCCTGAAATTAACCTTTAAAGAGCTTCTTAAGAGGGAAGACTAGAGTCCTGCAATTATGTTCAGTGATACCAATTGCTTTAAGACCCCAGTCTAGTAAAAACAGTACTGAGACAAAGGCTCTCTGATCTTCACGTTCAGATTAAATATCTGCTCAATCGGAATTGAGCTAACGTGCCCAAGCCATCATCTGCCGGGCTGAAACCAAACATTACTTGGACCAGAGATGAACTCTGCTGTGTCCTCAAACTGAAAAGAAAATTTACATTCAGATCCCCATATTGTAGCCTACACATGACTCCACCAGTACGCATTTCAAGCATTTTTCCCATTTGAAGAAGATTCCTGCTAAGCAATGCTATGTCTTGAAATGCCTTCTGTCTTTGAACCTAGTTAAAATTAAGGAACTTCTAATAGCTTTAATAACTCTCAAAGGCTGTACTAAGTGCTTTCCAGGCATGTTCCCCTCCTGACTACCCTCCCTCCAAATCCAGAAAAAACCAGCAAACAGAAAACACAAAACAACTAGCCACATGCTCTGAATGTTAGGGAACGTGATTCTTCACTGGGTTGGGCTATAAAGAAAGCCTGTGAGCGATCAAAAATCCCTGATCAAAACAAAGTTAAAGGCCACCTCCCCATTCCCCCACCCCAGTATAATTTCTCTTTCTCTATCTATCCAGTCATGCATTTCCCCTAGTTTTCCTGGAATGTTAGCGGCCTCTGAAAGCGGTTGGTAAGTTCATCTCAATGTCAGCCAGGACAGAGACATGCAAAAAATCACCAACTTGGAAGGTTATTTAGGACAATAATGTCTTTCACTGCCTTACTCCTCCCACTCCCGCCCCACTTGACCTACTACTAATATTTAGCTGGGAAAAAAAATCTGTCCACCGGCTCCCCGCCCACTCCCCTCCCCCACCCGCCGGCTCTCCTGCGGGAACCCGACACAAACACAGAGCCGCCGGGGACCCCGCGGGCAAGGAGGGCAGGGTCCCCGGCCGCCCGCGCCCCTCCCCGCACCCCTCCCCGCACGCCTGCACTCCGCCCTGCACACTGGCGTCCAACTATTCTTGGATCTACTCACGTCCCTGGATCTGGGCTGCCCGCCCTGCTCCCTTCCTTCCCCAGCGTCCTCGTCCCCGAGGCTGCCGGGCAGAGCCCCGCGCAGGCGGCACACACACCCACCTGGGCCGGATCGGATCCGGCTGGGCGCTCCGCCGCAAGCTCAGCACAAATGCGCCCGGCCTGTTCCCCGCCTCCCCTCCGGCCCAGCTGGGAGGCGCGACCTGGGGCGGCACCGCCAGGTCCCCCGAGTCGCCTCCGCGCCGCCCGCGCTGCTCCGGCGAGGTCAGCCGAGGCGCGGCTCCGCGGCCCCCACTCCCGCGCCGGCGCCCGGCCGCCCGAGGTCCGCGCTGCGCCCCTGGGCCGCCAGGCAGAGCGCGAGCGGCGGCGAGTGGCCTGCGGCAGGCGTCGTCCCGTCCCTCCGCCCCCGACCCCTCCCGCGTTGTCGCTCCCGGGAAGCGCAGGTAGGGCCCTGCCAGGGGCGGCGGGGCGCGCTCGGCCCCTCGCAGCCGGGGGCTGCCGGCCAGGAATTTTCGGGGAAGGAAGGAAGGAAATTGCTTCTCCCACTGGCGAGGCTCCTGCCAGGTCCTAGCGTGGGCCCTGTGCTCCGGGCCTCTCTGGGGAGGTGGCCCTGACAACTTTTAGTGGCCAGCCCGCCGCTGGCATAAGCAGAGGAGTCCTCGCCCTGTTGGGACTCTTACCACCTCAAAGATAACTGACACGCAGGCTTATGCAGAAGAGTTAATGTTTCTGATTCTAAAACAAAGACTAAACTAGACTTCATGTATTTATTTTGTATTTATATACTTTCTGGGCCACCATTCGAGCAATGAGAAAAACAATGATATTTGTTTTTTATAATGTGAAACCTACCTATATGAAATAGATGTTTTCTTATTCCATCCGGGCTTGGAGGGTAGACAAAGGCTCAAAGGCCAGAAAAACCCAGCACAGAAATAACTAGACTGGGATGTGCAGGCTAATGACATTCCTGGTGAACTTACAGGCTGGGGGGGAGGGCACAGCACAACTTTTTGTTCCAACAGCAGTTTTAAACCTTTCTAAAGTGGATAAATCTGCCCTCTGACATTAGGAACAGAGTAATACTGAACAAAATGGAATATTTCTTTGACAAGGTCCTAGGGTACTTTAAGTTCACTGTCCCAACACTGGTGGCTGTATTTGCACTGCGGATGTAAAATGTGTAAAAGATGACATGACACCATCCTCAGAAAATTCGGAATTAATGTCAGTGAGGTTTCACGGTGTCTTTGCAAAATCAATGCTTTTTTTTTCTTCCATTCTTGATAACTGAGTAGTACCCCATTTCAAAGTCACATTTGGCACTACAAGGAATCTTGGCTACAGAATCTTTCTCTCTAAGCCCTAAAAATTAGAGAATGAACTCAGTTTACAAAAGTAGTACTAGGCACCAAAGACAAAACAATAACAAAACAGCCTACTTTGTTTTAGAAGGCAACTAACAGAGCACCTAGAATATGCCAGGCACTGTACTGAGGAACCTCACATAACTTACTTTCAGATTTCAAAATGGAATTCATAAACATACATTAATTTGCTCAAGGTCCACATAGTTTAGATTCTGATTAGTCTGACCCAGAAACTTACATTCTTTCCTTTGTATAATCAATCATTCATTAACTCTCTACTATTTGCCAAGTACTATGTTAGACAAAGATGCCACAAAAATAAGATACACTTGCATACTTAAGGAGTTCCAGTTCAGTAAATATATAATCAGACAAGCAAATATATAATGATACAATGTGATGAGTGCTACAGCAGCAAGGAACTCATGGAACAGAAAGGACAGCTAAGCCAGTTTTGAAGGGGAGAACCTAGATATGGTGGCAGCCATCCACCAGAAGAATCCTGAAAACTTTACTAGAGTGGCAGTGGGGAATTTGCGTGTTGGGTGGGAGGAGAGTGAGTGAAGGGAGATAGACAGCTGAGATGCAGGAAGTAAAAAGGACAGGACTTGACTGAAGGTGGGCATGAGGAAGAAGGGTGACTCTAATAAGACAGCTCCCCTGTTACTGGCTTGAATGACTGAATAGGTCTAATTCTATCTTTGAGTTGAATTGCTAACTCAGTTTTAGACCCACTGGTTTTCAAATGCCTCTGATATAACCATATGTAAATGTTCAAAAGGGGACTGGATATACTGGTTCACAGCTCAGGAGAGATCTAAGGTGGAGATACGAGTCATCATGGATTTCTGGCTGAAGGAGTGTCTAAGATCATGCAGGGAGCATGCTGAGTGAGAAGGCCACCCACAGAAACCCAGGGCATACTAACACTCAAGTCACAGGCAGCAGAAAGGATGCGACAGAAGAAACCTGAGGAGACCTCCTAAAGGGAAGAGGCCAGAAGAGGTGGGCGCCATGGACATCACAGACGCGAATGTCAAGAAGCAAGCAGCAGTCAAAATGCCAAATTCTTCAAAGACGAGCAAGGTAAAGGTGTCTCCTGCTTCAGCAATAAAGAAACTGATTGGCAAGAATGATTTCAGCGGGCTAGGTGAAAAACAGAGAGCATTGTATTTTAAAAAGTGGAACTGGAAAAGAGTGTAAGGAGCTGGAAGGCCGTAGGGAGTGCAGAACTCAAAAGAAGAAAGGAATTGTTTTGAAGCAGGTGGAAGGACATGGATGCTTCCAACAAGAGGAAAGAAGGACTAACAACTCGGTGGTGGGCAGGCAGCCCACAGCACACGACTGCCTGATGTTTGACGAGTGATTTTGCTCAGAGTAGAGGGAGATAAGGAAACTGGAGAGAGAGAGGTGAAGGCCTGAAAGATATAAACATTAGGAAATGAAAAACATGAGGGACATGGAATGATTAAAGAACTCTGCACAGCCCAGGAAGCTAAATGAACATTAGAGACCATAACTTTATAGTTACAAGCACATAAGGGCACGATTTCTCCCCAAAGCCATCAGCATCTGGTCCCGGGGAGCAGTACCTTTCAGATGGTTCCAGTTTAGAGCCTGAACTTAGCATCGCTTAGCATACCAATCATACACTTGGGTTACAGCTCTTTGGCAGTCATGAAATTTAACATGGAAATATTTTATGAGTGAGTTTACATTAAGGTCAAATAGGCAAGTTCCTACCTTGGGAAAACTGGTTTGATTAATACCAAGGGGAGCTCGATAATACACAGAACAAGAAGGGCACCAGTGATGGCTTTGTGACATTTTAACCACTTCTGATACCACCCTCTGGCGAGGAAAACTACAGAGACACAAATTCATGAAAGCGGTTTTTAGCCTTTTAAGTGGAAATCTCAAACAAGGTTGAAGAAAAGTCACAGCATTCCCATTCTGTTATGTTTCCCAGGTATTTCACCCTTAAAACACCTAGAAAGTTTCTCTTTATTATAACACAAACTTTACAGCTTATTGCACATATTGCAATTTTCCTCAACAAAAGTGGTGCTACTTACAAGTAAAATATCCTATATAATGCCTCATTTATGCAGAGATCATACGGAGATCTTAAGTATCTGAGTCATATCAGAGCATCCCCAAATAAGCAAAGGACACCCACAAACCAGAGAAATAGAGGGCCCCAAATCCAGGCACTAAGGCCTGTGCTCATTTTAAGTCCCTAAGTTGCTGATTCAGAGCCAGCTTACTCTTACTGCAGACATAATATTACCAAGTTTGGTTATCTGGTTTTCTTCCTACTGAACAGATTTTAGAAAGAGTAAATCAGAAGGACTTGGTATGACCACCGCCAGAGACAAGCACACAATCCATCTAAATCAAGACAGAATTTTTTTAAGTCCATAAGGAACAAAAGAGAATTCAAAAAGCGTTAGCAGGACTGGGCCATTTATTTGAAAAACCCACAGTGCTATAAACACTATCTCCCACAGGCATCTCATATTAAGGGAGAGTAATTATGGACATACAAAAGGACAACCCTGAGGTATTCAGAGAGCAAAATTAACTTGAAAAATTTTAGCTAACTAAATGCCTAACATTTAGAATAACTGTCATCAGAAAAGATTAGAATAAAAACTGGTTTTGCTGCCTTGGGGGCTGGGCTCAGTTACATCTGCTGGGTCCCCATTTGGTGTCAGGTACCAAACAAGGTGTTTTGCCAACATGTTCTCATGTACTCTTCAAAACATTCTTTTTTGGTTGATCACCACTTTAAACAATAGATTATATTTAAAAACTGAGGTAAAGAGACATGGAATAGCAGAACCAGGAATTAGACCCAGGTCTCCATGAGTTCAAAGCTTACGATTGCCCTTTTAGAAACATTTTCAGAGAATATAATTTATGATGCCAGACAAATAAGGCATTACAGTACATAATTATTCCACTCTGACCTCAGTGAAGCTACCGAATTCCTATGCTGTGATTCTCAGCCATTTGAAAGACTAACTTCAATGATGCCATTTATCTTTCCAGTGTTACTGGGCCTCTCATTGTCTATAATCATATTTCTCAGAAGGGAATCTGCGGATTCTACTGGGGCTCCACAGAACTGATATTATATAGAATTACTGAAAAGGAATCTTGAAGAAATTCTAAAAATTTGAAGCAATAAATTCCATTTACTAAATGAATACTGTGTGCCTGGAAATATGCTAATATGCTCTATATACATATTATTCATCTATATACATTTGATTCCCAGGCCCACCACCATTTTCATGTTATAGAAACTTGCCCATGGTCCCACAATTGTTTTGGGAAAAGACTGAGATTTAACAGAGGTCCAGTAGGCTTTCAGACCAGTGCTCTTAACTACTTTCTAACCGGTCTCCCTTATTTGAAAGATAAAGATATCAAGATTTAGAGAACTCACAGAGCCCACTGTCACTTAAATAGTAAGTAATAAGGATGAAAACAATGCAATCATTCCACACATCGTCAAATTTTCTTTAGACAACACTACCTCCTCCCCAAACAAGATAAATTCAATGTTAAAGACACAAAAGCTCCAAGATACCATCAGAGAAAAGGGGTCAAAAGTGTTCGTTAGACAGCATTATACAATAACAACTGCTAGTTTTACTCACGACTTACTATGTGTCAGGAGCCATGCTAACCATTTTGCTACATTATCTTATTTAATCCTCCTGACCAATTTTAAAAGGCTAAAAGAGGTTAACTAGGTTAAGCTTTAGGCTCACATCTAGATTTTCATAGAGAAGTGAGTACTTAGGCTATATTTTTAAGCAAATAGTTTAAAAGTTAGCATAGGTTGGCTTCTCCAAAAATTAAATCATTTCTAATCTCGTGTTCACCTTAAATCTATACATCTCTAAAATGAAAAGTTATCAACACATCCATCAGGTACTACATAAGAGATGTGAATGAAATTTGGTTTTGCAATATAAACACTACCTGAATCCCGTAATATCATAATTCCTTCACTTCAAAGATGTTCTGCAATGCTATCATCCTATTTAAATTTATTTAGATCACTAATTCATTCCTCATTTAAATAAGCTAAAATATGAAATCTGCGAACCATTGAGAAACTGAAATGCTGAAAAATTTTCAACAGTATTATATGAATCAACCATTCAGAATGTTTAGTGAACAATTATGTTTTCTGATAGCTGATAGAATTCTGTTGAAAGACTCTGAGTTTATTTTAAATGAATTCAGATTATTTGCATATTTTTCTTATTTTCCAAATAAAATAATATATGAAATCTGTAGCATACATAACATGGTATCTGAATACATTTTATGTGAACAAGGCTTTCATTCTAATCACAGAAAAATAAAATTTTAGATTTTTACACATGAGTAATATGTGTTACACATATTAATGTAAAACCATTTTCATCAATCTTACTTTACCAAAACCTGATCTCCAACTAAAAGGTACAGATTAATTGCAAGGAGAATAAGAAATCTGGCATCTTAATCTAAAAAATTGAAGATTAAACATGTATGTAGAAATTAACAA
Organism: Phataginus tricuspis; assembly: GCA_029783875.1. Taxonomy (NCBI): domain Eukaryota; kingdom Metazoa; phylum Chordata; class Mammalia; order Pholidota; family Manidae; genus Phataginus; species Phataginus tricuspis. The sequence goes on along the minus strand of JAQQAC010015530.1, from coordinate 8,126,407 downwards.
AACAAAAAAGCCTAATGCTACTTAGCTTGCACTAAAATCATGAAAATGGGGGGAAAACCATAAAACAAGAAAAATCCTAGTTGAGGCAACTAAAACAAATTCACAACTTTTCAGTGCTCAAAGAAAGAATTACCAATGGATATGCATACCTCTCTTACTCATATCTGGAAAAACACATGGCAAATTTTGGAATGGGAGAAAGCAGCAAGAACACAAAAAGCATTCAACACCTTAACCTCAGTTCGCATAGGTGTGAGAGCCCTCTATTTCCTGCATTTTTTTTCATATAAAGGCCTTTGGTTTCTAGAATATTTTCACAACCCTCTTATTGAAAATGTCACAACAGCCTGAGTAGAACAACTTGAAAACATACTTGCTAAATACGGCCATATAAATAAATAAGACAATATGAACGGACGTTATTCAGAATTATCCTACTGAATCAAGAATAAATAAGTTCTAAATTTCGGTGGAAAATGAAGCTTTCATTTCCTTTGTGAAAACTATTTTCTCCAACCTTTGGACAATATGAAAGCAATAACTTACTGCATGATAAAGCATGTGACACCCAGGCAACTATTAAAAAATTCAGTTCCAAACTACCTACCCCTTCTTGTTTAGTGAAGAGATTAAGGCAATCACTCAAAGCTACACAAGTTTCTCTAGAAGCTTCAGAGACAACTTCAACTTTCTGAAGAAATGATGGAAGCATTTCTATAAATAAGAAAAAATAAATACAATGAGTGGGATTTTAAGTAATCTTAAAGTAAGAACCACAAACATTTTTGTATCTACTGACTTCATGTTTCCTTCCAGCCACCTTAAACAAAATAGTATGTTCCATGGGCATCATTAGGGGCCTACTACTTGCAGGGCACATAAACTGGTACAGAAGAAGAAAGGATAAAGCCTTATCCTAGAAAGGCCTATATCCTACAAGGAGAAGAGCTGGGACTAAAAAAAAAAGTTTATAGGAATAAATAATATAATAGTTAAGCAAAGGAGTTGATAAGGAGGACTGATAGCACTGGCTATAAAACATTAACATTTCCTTCCATTATAATCTATGCCAGATAAATAATTTTATTCAAAAGCAAAGTGCTAAAAAGAGACAAAAATAATTCTGCAGTTGACATGATGGCTAATGTATCTGGAGGCGGCATTAACTCAACTTCCTTTAATCACTATTTGGATAAATGTTTGGCATAAATTGGTATTTACACCCTCAAAAATGTGTCCCTATGGAGGGCCAGCATCTTTTAGTGTATGTTTAAAGTTGGGAACAAAGAATGATAACATCAGTATCTCCCTAATCCCCTAGAGAAAATCTTAGTCCATTTATCCATTACCAAAACCCCAAAATAGGAAGCAGAATGTTGGCAAGCAAAAGCTGCAAAATGCACACACATCATTTGCACAAAGCCTCCTATCCCATCACCAAATTAGTGCAAAAATGTACTTAAGTTGAAATCGTTTTGGACTTTAAATTACATAGAGATCCTTTAAATCTGTTCCTTCCATCAAATAAAAATCATAATATTAAGAAAGCTTTTAATCTCTAAAAATAACTTAAAGACAAAAAGACAATTAAATTTGGAGCAACCTTTGTAATTCAAATAATCTTGATGTACTTCAAGCACTGATCTTAAACATGCTTAAGTAGTAAGGTTAATAAACAAAAGCAATTAAGTAAATCCAAATGTCAGCAATTTGCAATTATGGGGCATAAGCAGTAGGTCCCATCACAAAACAAAAATTCAAATGGCAAACAGAAATTAAATCTATCAACAACATATAACAAATTGTTTACAGTTATTATTTCTAGGTGATAAAATGGTGGCAATTGTATTTTTTTTTAATTTTCCAAATTTTATAGGAATGTGACTTATTTTAGCAAAGAGAAGTCCTTTTCTTGAAAAAGTTGTTTCTTACAACTCAGGCACAAGTGGGCAACAAGAGGAAAAGGTCAGAGTGAATGAGGCATGAGCAGCCTTTCATTCATGTCTGTATATGAAGATCAAATGACAGGTTAGCATCTTTTTCATTTCAAGGGATATAGTTTCCTAGTGTTAGCTATTCTTAGTATCATCCAAACAATTGAAAACTTCTATATTCTAAATTTGATGTCACATACTTTATTTTTCAACTTGAATCTTTGATACACATTGTGAAGAGTTATTCTGTACTTCATTGTGAGGTAGCAGAGAGAACCATATGCCAGATGCCGCACGATTTAAATAGTACCTCAACAGATGTCTCACAGAGCTGTGGACGGAGTACTGTGAGGGGATGTTAAGGAGAAATAGACACAGCCTCTGCCTTCAGTTTTCTGGGTAATCTAGTAATTTTCCACTTCCATGGCACAAATGACAAGAAGATGGAAGCATAGTCATTCGTGGGTATATTTCTCTTTATCAAATACCATTATATGCTTAATCATCTCCAAGTCTAGGTTTTAGATATTTCACATGTTAGATACTTACTGATCAGTCTAAAACAAACATTAAATGTCAAAATAAAGTTTCAGGAACACAAGTTTTTAAAAAAAACTGATTCTGCAAGCTTTCCAAAGATATTCTGAAAAAACACACATTGTTTTCGTAAGAATCCATATTGAGAAAATGTCAAATCCTTTTGTCTAAAACAGAGTAAAAAGTTACCTAATTTCCCTGATGACCTAATGTTCAAACAAGATTTTGAAATTCCTATTAACTTTAATGCACAGTGACACCATGATCTGGACTGATGGGCTCTGGCATATCCTGCAGGGCAAAGGGACCAGCTGGTTCACTCTGGCATGCTTCTTGTTCAATGATGTTTGCATATTGTTATATAAAAGGAAAAAAAACCCTGCTAAGCTTCTACATGTTACTAACTGGAAGTCACTGCAAATATGTTTTAGCCAGCTAATATTTAAAGACTAAATTACTATAAATAAATGCAAAAACGCCAGTGTGTTATCATATTTGGCCTATAAGAACTGAACACTGTTAATTTTAATGGAAAAAGCTATTTTTTGTGCTAAAAATAGTTTTCAACTTAGGAAAGATGCTAGATCATATGTGAAAAGTTTAATTTTAGAGACACATGTATAAAAAGCTTACAATCTGTCATTTTCATAATTACATTGCATAATTTTTAACTGGTTAAGTTTTATTAACCTGTTGGGAAAATACTTGTGTCTTGTTATGTTAACAAAGTAAACAGATGATCTCTATTGTTGTCCTAATGAAAAAAATATCTACAGTCTTTAGCCTAACACTTAAGACACTCTATAAACTGAATCAGTTTTGTTTTCCTGGGAATATCTGTCTTCCTAGAAATATTCTACTTTACTGCCTCCAAACCTTTGTTCAAGATGTTCCCTCTTCCCTGAATATGGGAAATAATAATTAGTTATATTTGAAAGTTTCCTCCCTTAACCAAAACATTTTTCCCCCCAAGGCCAAGTTCAAATGCCCCTGTGAAGCCCACAGGAGGGGAGAGGCTATCATTCCGTCTCACAAAGCCAAGAGGCAGGTCCTGTGAAGGGCCAGACCCAGTGAAAGCAGAAATGGAAAAACCACCCTTGGGCTCAGGAAAGTGGTGAAGGGCATTCTGTGCCTATTGCTCTGGGTGGGAATCATAGGGAATAGAAATACCTAGCCTGTGGTACCCCTAAGCAAGAAAATCCAATTTAAAAACTATTAGCCTGGAACCAGAAAAATGTTTACTGCCTCAACAGAAACAGACACAAAACTACTGCGTAGAGACACTTCCATAATCCAGGAGGCAGAAAAATAAGCCCCACTGAAGGTGAGCTCAACAAAAGTTAGAATCCATTGGGCTGAGAAACAATCCATCCTAAGGGACATTTATCAGACAAAAGAATTAGCTCCACAATAATTTGTAAGAACATTCTAAAAAAGGCTTTACATTTATATGCTTAAAATATTAGAAATAAAATTATAAGTATATAAAATATGAAAGAACATGTCTTTATGGAAAAAACTAAGACCTTAAAACCATCACCTAGAATTTCTAGAATTGTTAAATACAGTCACAAGGATTAGAAAGTCAGAGGATTAAACAGAAACAGATCCAGTTGAGAAACCAACTAGAAAAGAGATCTGAGAAATTATTCAATCTAGCACAGAACAATAGAAACAGAATGAGAAACTTAAGAGGCAGGAGATAAATTAAGAAGGTTCAACACATGTCTGAGGAGTTCTGGCATTACAGAATAGAAAGAAAGAAGCAGCAAAATTTGAAGAGATAATGGCTAAGAATTTTCCTAGAGTGAAGAAAGATAATAAATGAGTCTTTAAATTAAAAACACAGTCCCAGTGAAATGTTCATTCATTGAATCAATAATTTCAGTGAGATGCTGATTTTGTTTCAACAAAAATTGTTCAAAGTGTCTGACAATTTGAAACCTAGAGACAGAATAAAACTGTAAAACACCAAAGACAAAGTGAAGGTCTCTGAAGAAACAAGGGAACATTTTTTAAAGACACCACAGAAATCATCCCTAGAATATCAAAAGCCAGCAGAAGTTGATCCCTTCTTTAAAAAGCTAATGGATGCTAACTATGACCTAGTGAGAATGAAATACAGATTTAGATAAGACAGATTCTATCACTCATGGACTCTCAATAACAGTACTCAAATATTCACCTGAAAAAAAAAAAAACTTCAGAGAGAAGGAAGATACATTTTTTTAAAAAGGAGCATTAACTGTGGAATCCTTATTGGTAAAAGGATGCAAAACATTCCACATGCCAATGGCTACTTCCCTGTATGGCTTCTCGCCATAAGGTCTCATTGACTTGTATATCCTTACGCTTACTACCTTGACAGAACAAATGTAGTACTTTTTCCTCCCTGAGTTCAGGAGAAATAAGAAATAAATGTATAAGCTAGGTCATTCTCACTCACTTAACAACACACACAGAGTGCCCAGACATGCTCTGCACGGTGTTAAGGTGAAGATGGTCAGTGAGTAGTACTTGCTGCCCTCATGGTCATGGAGTCTATATTCTAACAAGAGTGGTAGACAATCAAATATACATATATACACAGAAAGTCTGGTAATTCAAAGAGAAAAATAAAGCAAGGTAGGAGGATAGAAAGTGTTAGGGGAATTGAAAGTTTAGACAGGATGAGATATCAGTAAGGGTGCTAGCAGGAAAGAGCTGGCCAACTCAAAGGGAACCTGAAAATAATTTTAGAAGGAGATTATGCACAAAGAGGAGGAGGGTGGGAACTACCACACTGGCACGTGGGATAGTTATGACCCTGGAACAGAAGGCACAGTGCTGACGGCCAGAGTCAGGAGGTTATGTGTGAGTAAAGACCCAGGGAGCTGATGAAGTGAGTATCCTGGAGAAAAGCCTTCCAGCCAGAAGGACCGCACAGCCCAGGCTGGAGGCAGCGGTACACCAGCTGCTCTGAGAGTTAGCCAGAAGGCAGGTGAGGCTGGAGAGGAACAAGCAGGGGAAACTAGGAGATGAGGACAGAGGTGAAAGGGTTTGCAGGCCACTAGAAAGATCTCTCTCTCATTCTGAGATGACCTGGGAGCTACTGGGTGTTTTTAGCAAAGGACATATACAATGCTGTTTTAGGGGGATGCCTGGAGCAGAGACAATCAGGGCAAGGGTGGAATCATTCGGAGGGACAGTTGGGAGGCTGTTTTAACAGTTCAAGTGGGAGACGGTGCTGGTTTGGATCAAGGTGGCAACAGGGAAGGGGGTGAAAGGTGTGTTTACTCAAAGCCTAGGATTTTGAGGAAAGAGTGTTAAGTGGATTAACAAAAATGCTTTTCCTTTAAGATTATTTATTTTAAATAGCTTTTATAAGTCTTTTAAATCAATCTCTTGACCTAGAGATTCACTATATACATAGAGCAACATGCTATAGTATATGCACTAAAGCTGGCATGTAACTAGTACATTTTTTTCGGAAGTAATTTAGCAATATATATCATAGGCTTAAAATGTTAATATGTTTCACCCACTATTCCGACTTCAAAGAATCTTATAGTAATAAAGTCATGTGATCAAATATAAATGCCAGTATAACATGACTTACAATGGCCAAAAACTGGCTACTGCCTCAGGGTAAATTTAGGGTTGTATGGGAAAATAGACTGATGGCATCAATTTCAAAGCCTTTTATTTCAAGACTTCACGATGTCTTCCAAAAGTTTTATTCGTTTGGGTGATTTGTTTTTGCAACAGGTTTTTGGTAAAAATAAAATAGAAATTTCAATATTGTATTTGTTGAACCTTGAATGATGTGTTTGACACACACACATAAATTTTGGCATTCACCTAGACAGGAATTAGGTTTAAGGTCCATTGAAAATGGAAGTATTTCAGTTGAGGACATTTTGGACTGAAGACATAGTTTTGGTCAAAAGTGTTTATGGGGATCATGTGAGAGAATACAATTGGGCTAACTTTGGAGGGTGTGACTTAAAATTTTTTTATTTAACAACAGTGCAAAAGCAGTATTCACTCAGAACAAAGCGCACTTTGAGTTCTCAGTTTGGATCTTTTCCTGAGCCCCTGACATGCAGTGTGATCCTCGCCAGGGCACTGGGCGGTGGCAGTCGTCGCCGCTCCCCGTCCGCCATGCGACCACCATGCTGAGCAGTCAGCAGCTTAGGACTGTCCTGTACTCTGCATGTGACCATTCTGCTTTTCACTTTCAGTACGATACTCAGTAAGTTATGTGAGAGAGTCAGCACTTTTTAAAAAAATAATCTTCGTGCCAGATGATTTTGCCCAATTGTAGGCTAAGGGAAGTGTTCTAAGTGTGTCCAAGGTGGACTAGGCTAAGCTATGATGTTGGGTACTTTAGGTGTATCAAATGCATTTTTCAATTTATGATATATTCAATTTGCAATGGGTTTATGAGGACATAACACCATCCTATGATGAGGAAGATCTGTAACTGTAAATAAAGCTGAAAAAATCAGGTTGGGGTGGGCAATGATGGTCCCGAGATACCAGGATAAAGATTGTGAATTTTACTGCATAATTACAAAGACCGATAAAAGTTATTTCAACAGAACATTTTTATGATCTAAAAAGTTCCTTCTAAAATTAATCTGGCAGCAATTATGCAGCCTTTCACAAATTTGAATTGGAAGAGTTCCTGAAAGTCTTCTGATTCAATTCCCTTTAAGGATGGAATGCAAGGGTTCCCAGAGGCAGGGAGGCAAGAGGGGAGGCTGCTGCAGTAATCTGCATTTGAGGTGGGGCACAGCTGAAGTGTTACGGTGCAAGTTGGAATAAGAAGGAAAGGAGCCAAGTCTTAAAGTTCATAGTTTTGTACTAAAATGCAAGACAACTAATAATCAACCACAAGATATGGACTCTGTCCATAAACATTTAAATTTTACTACAGCTGGGAGCAGGATGTGTACCTATCAGCTTTCTTCAATAAAACACATGGAGCAGGATGATTCTGTAGAATCATCCTTTGGCATGAAGAGCAACTCACTTACCTTCAACCCTCCAATTCTATTAATTAAATCACCTTTATCCCAATTATTATTTATATAAAAATGCAGACTTATCGAAACCCATCTTTCAAAAAGTAATGTTTATTATAATTTGTGTGTAAGTCCATTGAATTTTATTATAGATACATGAAATAGGGTTATCAGATCATAGCCAAACATCTCAAAGTTTCCCAGATAGCACTGTCCAAAATGAAATCTCTCTTTTCTGGTATAGAATACTATTCATATCTAAGAGCACAAATGATGTGTACCATCACTCTAAGTGACATGTCATATAGATAATCCAAACCAAGAGATTTGACTCCACGTTTTGAAAAGCAACAATTTGGCTGTAGTTCTGATATAATTTCTTCCTTGGTCCAAGTTAAAGGAATTAATCTTTGTATTTTATCTAATGCCACACAATTACTACATCTGTTAAATGTTGCTGATATTTCTTCTTACTTTGATGGTTCAGCTCTGTGAATACAGTACAAACAACCAAATGGTGGGCTTCACATGGCTGCATTTTAGGCTCTATGAATTATATCTAATGAAGCTGTTGTTTTAAAAGTCCTTCAAGGAGGGATTAAAGATGGCAGCGTGAGAGGTGAGACAGAGACCTCCTCCAAAAACCACATATTATAAGAAAATATAATTAATACAACTAATCCTGAAAGAACAACAGGAAAGAAAGCTGGGCCAGATGGCATACACCTGGAGGAAAGAACAGACCTCACGGAATGGAGTAACATACCAAAGCTGTGACCCGGAGAGACCTAAGCTCTCCCCCCACCCCAGCTCACCGGAGGAAGGAAGAGAAACAGAGCAGGGAGGGAGTGGAGGCCTGGGACTGCTGAACACCTAGCCCTAGAGATCTGCTCTGGGACCACAACCTACATTGCATGGTGCTCTGGTGATTAGTGGGGTTGGAAAGCTAAGACAGGTGGAATACCTGGAGAGACTGAGATTCCAGCTGCTTGTGGAAAACAGGAACCCATATCCGGCTGATCTGGGCAGGCAGTCTGAGAGACTTCCTAAAAGTGAGAGGGCTGCTAAAGGGGCAAGGATTGCACAAAGCTTACTGCTCAGGAGAAAGGACAGGTAAACAAAATTGTCCAGGTGCAGTCTGCCCAGCAGGTTGGGAACTTTCACGATCTTTAGGCACTCCATTCCCCTGGCTGGCTACACAGTTCCACTGTGATATGCAGCATGCGGCGCCTTCCTCCCAGCCAGCCCACACCTGGCCTGCAAACGAGAAGTCCCTGCCCTGGCATCAGGCCAGCCAGAAGGAAGCCCCACCTACAGCAGCTACAAATGCAAAGCACAGAGGCTTACACCTGTGTGTTCAGCCCACTGGTTCTGGCAGTGGAGACAGGCATAGCAGCTGGGAAGCAGAAAACAGCTCTTTCCTCCCCCCAAGCACCAGCACCACTCGCCTGTGACCCCGACATTGCTTCAGGGGCTGAGCAGCTCCAGAGAGTAGAGCTTCTGGGTACCAGAGGGTGCCACATACAAATATGAAATGTCAAAGGACCCTGGTTCAAAGCAAAATCTCAACAACACCAGAAAAAGGGTCAAGTGAGACTGAACTCATCAATCTTCCTGAAAGAGATTTCAAAATAAAAATCATAAACATGCTCCTGGAGGTACAGAAAAATATTCAAGAACTCAGAAACGAATTTAGGACGGAGATCCAATTGTTGAGGAACACAATGGAGGGTATTAAAATCAGATTAGATATGGGGGAGGAGATGATAAATGAAATAGAAATTAGAGAAGAGGAATACAAAGAAGCTGAGGCACAGAGAGAAAAAAGGATCTCTAAGAATGAAAGAATATTGAGAGAACTGTGTGACCAATCCAAATGGAACAATATTTGTATTACAGGGGTACCAGAAGAAGAAGAGAAAGAAAAAGGGATAGAAAGTGTCTTTGAGGAGGTAATTGCTGAAAACTTCCCCAATCTGGGGAAGGAAATAGTCTCTCAGGCCATGGAGGTACACAGATCTCTCAACACAAGGGACCCAAGGAAGACAACATCAAGACATATAATAATTAAAATGGCAAAGATTAAGGATAAAGATAGACTTTTAAAAGCAGCTAGAGAGAGAAAAAAGATCACATACAAAGGAAAACCCATCAGGCTATCAACAGACTTCTCAACAGAAACCTTACAGGCCAGGAGGAAGTGGCATGATATATTTAATGCAATGAAGCAGAAGGGCCTTGAATCAAGAATACTTTACCCGGCAAGGTTATCATTTAAATTTGTAGGAGGGATTAAACAATTTTCAGATAAGCAAAAGCTGAGAGAATTTACCTCTCACAAACCATCTCTATAGTGTATTTTGGAAAGCCTGCTATAGATGGAAGTGTTCCTAAGGTTAAATAGTTGTAAGCAGATGTAATAAAAAGGAATAGACAAAGAGTACAGAATATGATACCTAATATATAAAGAATGGAGGAGGAAAAAAAGGAAGGAAAAAAAAAAGAACCTTTAAATTGTGTTTGCAATAGCATACTAAGTGAGTTAAGTTAGACTCTTAGATAGTAAGGAAGTTAACCTTGAACCTTTGGTAACCACGAATCTAAAACCTGCAATGGCAGTAAGTACATACCTATTGATAACCACCCTAAATGTAAATGGTCTGAATGCACCAATCAAAAGACACAGAGTCACCGAATGGATAAAAAAACAAAACCCAACTATATACTGCCTACAAGGGACTCACTTCAAACCCAAAGACATACACAGACTAAAAGTGAAGGGATGGAAAAAGATATTTCATGCAACTAATAGGGATAAAAAAGCAGGAGTTGCAGTACTTGTATCAGACAAAATAGACTTTAAAACAAAGAAAGTCCAAAGAGATAAAGTAGGACATTAAATAATGATAAAGGGGTCAATCCAACAAGAGGATATAACCAGTATAAATATCTATGCACCCAACACAGGAGCACCTACGTATGTGAAACAAATACTAACAGAATTAAAAGGGGAAATAGAATGCAATGCATTCATTCTAGGAGACTTCAACACTCCATTCACTCCTAAGGACAGATCAACCAGACAAAATAAGTAAGGAGACAGAGGCATTGAACAACACATTAGAACAGATGGACCTAACAGACATCTACAGAATACTCCACCCAAAAGCAGCAGGATAATTTCTCAGATTCAGAAAAACATATGCACCCCTATGTTTATTGCAGCACTTTTTACAATAGCCAAGATATGGAAGCAACCTAAGTGTCCATCAGTAGATGAAAGGATAAAGAAGATGTGGCACATATACACAATGGAATATTATTCAGCCATAAGAAGAAAACAAATCCTACCATTTGCAACAACGTGGTTGGAGCTGGAGGATATTATGCTCAGTGAAATAAGCCAGGTGGAGAAAGACAAGTACCAAATGATTTCCCTCATTTGTGGAATATAACAAAGCAAAACTGAAGGAACAAAACAACAACAGACTCACAGAGTCCAAGAAGGGACTAGTGGGGAGGGGGAAGGGGACTTAGGGGTATTATGATTGGCACACACGGTGTGGGGGGATCACGGGGAAGACAGTGTAGCACAGAGAAGGCAAATAGTGACTCTGTGGCATCTTACTACACTGATGGGCAGTGACTGCAGTGGGCTATGGGGAGGACACAATAACATGGGTGAATGTAGTAACCACATTGTTTTTTCATGTGAAACCTTCATAAGAGTGTATATCAATAATACCTTAATAATAAAAAGAAAGTCCTTCGAGGATGAGGAGTGCTAAATAATACAATATTCCAACCTGGGATTAATAATTAAAATCACTTAACTGCTGCCTTTCTCAAAGCTATCATTGCTAATAGATATAAATGTTTGTGGAATTGAAGTAAAAGGATGCCCAAGGTACATCTGGACAGATACATGCTATTTATGCTTAGTTTACTCTAATATTAACATTTATTCATGTTCTCTGGGTACATAAAACTTTGTAAATAAGAGATAAATAAGAGAATCCATTGAGGGAAACTAGTTTATGATTAAAAATAATAGTTAATCATAAACTCATAAACAACTACATCAATTCTATTTTAGTGGAGTTATTTATAAACACATCACAGCCAATGTCAAAAGCAACTATTAGGAGTCTAAAGTTGAAGGAGCATGATCATTTTTTAAATATACAAAGTAACAATATTTTGCCAATATTTAATTTTTGTGTTGGACTTTGTATTGGATGCTGTTTTGATCTTTGGAGTATTTATAGCCAACTTCTGATAATGCTGAACTATTTCAAGAGTTACTGTTGAAAGGTAGATTAATCATTAGACAAGTTCATGTATAAATCCACAGAATCACAAAAGACCAAGACCTGTAAATAACCAAACCCTTCATTTTTAAGTGGGGGAACTGAGCTCAGAGAAGTTAAGTATACTGTTCACACTCCAACCCAAAAGAAACTCACTCCAGAATCCAAGTCTTCTGGGATTCATAAGCAGAATTCTTATTACATAGCCAAAATGGATTTATAGCCCCAAAATGCTTTGTTTTTTTCTTAAAATAAAACATTATTAATCTATAAACCAAGCCTCCTTCATGGGTAGATACTTCAAAATACTTTTTATCAAACATAATTCTGAATTCAAAATGAAAAATTACCTAAAATGTATAGTCCACCCAAACTACAAAGGGTCAAACATCTATGATCATGGGGTGTGTTAAAAGGTGGGGTTTCTTTGTGTTTTTTTAATATTTTTTGGTTTTATTTTTACCTTTAGTCATGTCACACTCCTTAATCATTTTGAGAAAGCTGGAAATTTCCCTATCTAGTTTCTGTTGACATGTTTGTGCTTTCTGGAAAAAAAAAAAGACAAAATTAAACTAATAAAGGATTTTTACATTACATTTTTAGTTCATAGGTTGATACAATAATTGAGACATACTCCTAACAGAGAAAAAGAAGGTGAGAGAAAATTTTCCTAGAAAATGAACATTTAATCACATAAGGATTAATAAAAATAAATATTTCTAAATTCTAAATACATTCAAATCTGTCATGTAGATACTGTACAGCTATATTATTTCAAATAAATAATGATTTCTAATAAATCATTCTGAGTTATTTCTCTGATTTATTAACACTTCTGGTAGAGTTGATTAAATTCATCAAGGAATTAAAAATGCATTCTTTAAAAACTGTTAGTTTAAATAAAATACAGACGGTACTAACATTTAGAAACCATAAGCTAATTTTCATTCAGCAATCTAAGTGCACACAGCCCCCACATAATCCGACATTTTCTTAGTAAGTCAAAGCCTCTAAAAATAAGGCAAAAGTTAATTATAGAAAGCATTCTTTTTTGTAATCTGAAATTCCTACTTTTAGATCCCTAAATGCAAAACATAAATTTAGTTTCATGATGTAATCTGAATCTCATCTTAGTATAGATTTGGACATCCAAAATGAAAAATTAGATAAATACATTTATTAACAATGAAAGTTTGAAGTTTCTTTTATTTGTATTTTACCTTTAAAGAGGTAGGAAGAATAAGCAAGAAAATTATCATTGTAAGTTGGTTGGTTCTGACAATGAAAAATATTTATTCTGAGACCTTTGACCTCTTTAATATTAGGAACACACCATCATAGGTAGAATAATATATTTAGCCTTATGAATCTTCCCTTCTTTGTACTTCTAACCTCAACTGGCTCATCATTAAGCATTTTTGCCCCCCCCAGATCAGACCTATGTGCCAAGGTGACACAGGTAAGTACCCTCTTCTCCTTTTTCACCTTATAAATTTTTTAGTGTTTATGAAGCTCAGCTCAACCACAGTGGAATTATTCATGGTACCAGGCAATGTTACATTAGTGACAGGCAATGTTCTCTTTAAAATGTGTTACTCTGTTCTGAGAGTTCTAATAACATAAGAATATAATTCACGTTTATTTTTTTGGAGAGGGAGGTACCTACCCCATGCAATTTAAACCACCACAGAAAGGGAAATGGTATGCTGGATAATTTTTTCAGACATAACCTGTGAACAGAGGTTAAGGGCAGGGAAAACGTTGATCTGGAGGCACTAAAAACATGCACCACAACCCAGTATATCACTCATAATTTATTAATAGAAAAATCATCATTTCCCTCCATACATATTTAATACTCCTATCCATGCGCAAGACAGCATTACTGTTTTCTCTTTCCGTCTCTATGGCGAAAGTTAGCTGGATGCATGAAAACAAGCACTGGCTTCATATCCACGCTGGGAATGTGTAAACAACAGCTCTTGACGTGGTACCTAAAGACGAGAGTCACTCCCCACCGCACTGCCTCCAAGCACGCGGATCGCATTCCTCTTCCCTCGGCATGTCTGTCTAACAGTTACCAAAAAAAGGTTTCCCTCATTGATGATTTACTTGTTTTAAATAGTATATCATAGGTCAACCGGAGATGATTTGATCTACATATACTGTTTTATACTTGGGTACAGTGTGTCTTCTGTTCTAAACAGTTAGTGCCATTTAATTGGTACTAAAAAGAACACAAAGAGGTTATTAATACAATAAAATACAACATGTTCTCCTATTTGCTGTAATTTCCCTTATATTATGAAAAACCTAAAAACCTATTTGTGAAGGTTGATGCCTGGGAGTTCTCTGCAGAGCCCAGTATGGTGTCCATTCTTGACTTCTACGTCAGTCACTTTAAGTCAGGGAGTCTTTGGATTTTATTTATTCTATGTAAATGGGATCCCGCTATGAGCAACGTTCTAATACCCAGTCTAACTGTGGCAGTATTTTAAATCCAAGTTGTGTGGGCATGAACACAAGCACAGGAGCACACCCACTGACAGGGGGCCGGCAGGTCAGAGGCACCCAGGTGAGAGCCGCGCCACAGTCACAGCGCAGGGATCCCGCCCTCCATCTGCCCGCCCAGGTTTCAGCTGCTGGCTTTGTTAGATTTAAGTTGATGTCAAACAACTCTGTGAACCCTGGCCTACAGGGCAACTCAGACATGTGTATGAAGGCTGTGGGCATGTTGTGGACAGGGTGGAAGAGAGGTCGTTATTTCCAGGCTGTTTGTTACAAACAAGTCACATTTGGTTAATGAATAACAGAAGCACACTTTCTACTCAGCAATAAAAAGGAACAACTACTGAAACCCAGCATAATAAGTGAAAGAAGGCAGGCACCCAGGGCAAATACCGTATGATCCCATTACGTGGAATCCTAGACCGGGCGGAACTGACAGGGCCTGTAACGCCAGAAAGTTGCGCCTGAGATAAAGGTGGAGGGGACTGTCTGGCGGGGGACACAAGGAAATTTACACAGGGTAGATACATTTATCAAAATACGTCAAACTGAAGATATAAAATGCATTGATTTTCTTGCATAAAAACTGTACTTCAATAATATATATTTAAACTTTCAAAACAACAAAGTATAGAACACTAATAACTTTCCTCTTTGCAGAAAAGAGCCAGTATTGCAAGTGCTGTGACCCCAGTACTCATCTCCAGGTCTTCCTAACCCCCACCAAACCCACTTCGAGTACAACCTCTACTCCATCTTCCCTCAAGCTCAGTCAACCCACAGAACATTTATTTCTGGTGTCTGGTGATTATTATGGCCCTGTTCTGGAATCTTCTTAATGTTTTATTTTGCAATATATATTTACACAAAGTGAAAAACAAAAAATGAAAGGCTATGAGGTAGGCATAGGAGGGAGAACTGCCTGTCAGTCCTAGAGTCCCTTTTACCCCCACCCTCCCCAGCCTCAAAGCAACAACTGCTAATAATTTCTCATTTCCCCAGGGATGATCTAAGCCTACACAAATCTGTATGTCCATCCCTGCTTTTCTTTCTCCCAAGCAGTAGCATATCAGACAGACCATTTTATACCTTGCTCTTTTCACTTAATTCTAAATCTTAAATATACCAATAAATATATCAATATTTATAAATCTGCTTCATTCTTGTATGGCTGTACCAATCTACTTATTGGTCCTATGTTGATGCACATTCATTTTAAATAGGAATCACTCTTAAGTCAGGGAAGTTTAATTTACTTTCTCATTTGGCTAAAATTTAGCATCTGCTCATTACTTCTTATAACACAAAGTTCAGATCCTATAGAATCAAGATATCAACAAATAACCCCCCCCCCTTTGCTAGTACCATCCCAAATGTAGAAGCCTATTCCAGTTTTGCCCAGTAGAACTTTCGGTGATGATGGAAATACTCTCTACCCGCACTGTCCAAAGTGGTAGCCACATGTGACTACTGGGCACTTGAAATGTGGCAAGTGAAAATGAGGAAATGAATTTTTTATTTAATTCTAATTAGTTTCAATGTAAATAGCATGTGTGTCTAGTAGTTATCATATTGAATATAGGTCTGTACCATTACTGTGCATGAATTTTCTTCCAATTTTTATTTCTGAAATATCTTCAAGTTGCTATGAGGCCAATACTTCCATGATTTGTCTTATACTTTTCTCCCTAGAGGCCTAACCTCAAAGCAATGACAAGCAGAGAGCTGAGAGAAAATGTTTTAAGTTTTAGGAGGCCCCATTTTGGGTAGAGGTAAAATGAAACCACAAGTATTATATAACATTGTCACTTTTTCAGTGTGGACATTTTTTTCAAATTCCTTATAGGTCATCTTAATAGTCTAAAAGCACATTGCAGAAATAAGGTTAGTTTTATGTTCATTCAGATGGTCTTAGAGAATTCCAGTCCTGGAGTTCCTAATTTCCTTTAGAAAATCTACAGACATCTAGAATAGATCTGTTTTACAAATGAGTCCCAGAATTTCCTTACAACTTAAGCACCCATGGACCAAGGGCATTTTGGAGCCAGCCTACCTACCACAAGCTACAGTTCAATATACCTCAAAACTGATTTTTGACTTTACCTATTTTGGACGAACCTTCAGAAGCTGAGACAGAGCCAAGAGTCACAGAATTAGCGTTCAAATTCTGTGGGGAGAAGAGGTCTATAACCTGCAAAACCTGAAAGTGTGTAACACTGGCTGAAACTCACTGACTTCAGGAGCTATAAAACTCAGAAGGCAAAAACTTCATGGTTTTAAAGTTAACACAGGAACACAATGTTCAAATGAGTCAAATAAAAGGTACAGTTGAGGTCGGTAACATGAAAATTTGAAAACTATGCTAAAGAAGGAATGTTAAAAAAAGAAAGTTTTTAATGATATGCGAGTTAGTATACTCTTATTTTACCTATAGCTTCAATTAAAAAGGTCTTAAAATTACCATAATCCTTGGAAAGATATGGTATGCACTGTAAGTCCTTCCAGATTTTATTATTTACCTTATATTCAAAGTAATAAATAGGGAGGATTTCTTGTCTGAGAATACTGGCTGAAAGTTAAAAATACTTAGCAGAGTTTTAGTTTTTACTTGCTTAACATGATTTGGCCATAGATATCTAAACCTTCTTTATTTACCCAGTTTTAATGCTATTTAGATGTTATTTTTGCAAATTTCACTGATTTGAAAATTATGTTTATGGTTGTCACATTAGATATTAAGGTTTAAAGACAAGCAGTACTGATAAAGCAACTGCCAATCAATTCTGGGGAATTTCTTCAACAAAACATGGAAGAGTTCAAATTCTTTCATGTTCTATCATAAATTAAGATTAGGGGTCAAAGGAGTCAAAATCTCTTACTTAAGTTTATGGGTACTTAGTAGAACTCCTTTGGTATTAGCAAACTTAACTTCAGTAAAGTTGTTGAGTTTAGAAACAGTCAAATCCTGCAACTACTTCATTTTTTTAAAAAAAGGATTAAATTTAATAGGCAAATTCATATGCTCTGACACAGTCATTACACTGAAAATCATCACCCTTTGTAGTTCTAATTTTTCCAAACCCAATTCCCATTTAAAAGGTACAGCTAGAATACTGATGCCAAAAAAAATAATAATAATGATAATACCTATCTCATTTCAAGTACATGTGCTGATATTTCCCTCGGGGCATGGCATTCAAGTCACTTCAGAGGAAGGCCCCTCCAATAATCACTGATGCTCCGCCTTACCTCTAATCAGTGACATTACACTCTACCAGTGGCTCTAAATGGAACTATTGACCAGGAAAGGTATCTGTATGGTTGCATTATTTAAAGTCTGAAATATGCTGTGAAGTCATAAAGGACAGCAATTCAAGTCACGCATGCACCCCTCCTGGCATCAGTTTTCAAAGAGAATGACAAAACCTTTCCAAGAGAATGAAAAAATTATAACAAACTACACGCAGGCACATGCCCATACCTTTAGGGAACATCTGTAAGGACATTTGATAGTATTACCACAACAGAGACATGATAAATAGCAATAAAATATTTTTTATTAAAGTATTATTAATATACAACCTTATATTGGTTTCAAATGTACACTGCAGTGGTTCAACAGTCCCCATGGTCAACTTACATTGCGATTGTGAATCATTGTGCCCTTTTATCCCCCTACCCCCTGCCCCCACCCCTGCTCCCACCCCAACCCCTCCCCCTTGGTAACTACCTGTCACCTCTCAGTGTAACAGCAATAGAATATTACCGGCCCAAGAGCAATACTATTTATTCTGTTGTCAGAAATCTTAATTTCACAACCTCAAATAAAAAAATTATTGGTAACACCTGAGTGACAGTTAGTTATAAAGGTCAGGTTAAGTTTTCCTACTTACCTCTAAGGACTGCTTCAAGTCTCCAGCAGAAACTGCGTCTTCCTCGTCATCATCAGTCGGCTGGTCCTGGGAACAGTAGTGGGTGCTATAAGCAGAATGCTCTTCTATCGCTTCCAGCCAGTCCTGGAATAATGCAAGGGTTTTAATAAAAGTGAGATGCATTTTTACTCAGAAGAGATAATGTGACAACAATCTGGAAGGCATAAAATTTACAAGGAGAAAAAAATATTATGGCCTAAAATAAACAAAAAGCGAACAAAGAAATAATGATGCAGGCCTCTTGCCCCTGACATGTCTGGATAAAAAATTTTCCCATTCTTTTAAAAATATTATCTATAAGTTTACATATTAACACTCAAACACATTATAAAAATTAAATAATGGATGGAAACTTTTTCACTCAAAATTATAGGTTCCCAACACTGTTGAATAAGGTACTGTATAATGATGTATCCAGAAACACTAATTTTACTAATTTGCAATCAAATTGTAAGCACAAGAAAGTCAGATCATTTTGAGAGCCAATAACTGACCCAATGGTTTAACTTTTACTGCTTTTTATAAAATCAGGTATTTCACAAAAAGACAGAAGGTTTGCCCTAAAAACACCTGCCTGCCTTTCCCATTTCTTACGGGATTATTCAGGGTCATATCTTAATCATTTTATGAAATGATTAGGCAGTCATGATTCAGATTCTTTTAGGGTTTTTTGTAGAGCCCAAGTTAACCACTTTGGAAAACAAGATTCTTTTAATCCCTTACATAATTTATGAAAAACAAGATAGGTCTACAAATGCTGTTCTGATCTAAAGGAATAAAGAGTCTCCATTAAGTAACTGTACTATGAATTTCTGTCAAGGCAACCCCCATTTTCTTGCGTGGGGCCACTGTTCAATTTCCCACACAGGAAGGATGAGTCTACACTGTCACAAATCAGAACAGAAAATACCTGCAGGTACATGTGGATAAAGAATGAATTATTAAGCCACATTTCAAAAGCTTCATGTAACTGCCCCCATTTAAAAGGTACAACCAACAAGACTTTAGATGTTATACTGAACCTATTTATGTTTTAAATGTTAAGTTTTATGGAATATAAATAAATCCATAAAATTACCTCTCTTGACTGTTGAAGGCTATTCTTAGGGACCCTGAAGCCATGAACAGTGTCATCAAAGCATTTAATAGAGAAGAGGCAGCTGTCAGTGGATTTCACCTTGGATATAAAGAAGTGAGTCAGACAACACCATTCATGCACACAAAACAGAACCCTAAAATTATCTACATATAAAATTAAGAGTATTAACATGACTTAATTGAACATTTAAAATACCAATTGATAAAAATTGGGAGAAAATGGATACATTGGTAGTATCAAATGCCTTGCAGTTTTCTATGTCAAATCTGGCTCATATTCTTAGTTACTCAAGTAAGTACCAATAGTCCATTAGGTACGTAGTTTTAGTTTTATCTCTTCTATTAAATATAACTTAGCATGCACTTGGGCTGTAAAATCCTTTAAATACCCCAGTTCTGATTTATTATTCATACCATTCTCCTGAACCTGTTGTTTGAGCAGAGTGGAGAGAATGTCTGACGTGAGGGTAACAGAACAAATACCAGGTAAGATTGATAAAGAAGGGAAAAGGGAAAGAGGATAAGAAATAATTGCAACTTTTTGAAATATAAATGTGGAAAGCAGGGGATTTCAGAATGGAAAAAGACAGACTTTTGCTTCAGGACCCTACCAGATGGTCTCCTTCCCCTCTGACCTTTGCAGAAAACAAATATAAAACCTGGACACAAACGCAACTACCTGCAGGACGGGTGCAAGAAGAAAAGCTGACAGACTGATAGGGACCACACATTCTCTTGGAGGAAAGGAAAGGAGGAACTATGCAACTAAGTTCCATCTCCGAGGTTTTCACATGCATCACACAGTCCACATGGTAATAACATAACAAGCGCTCGAGTGCAAAAACCCAGAGTCTTTCTGTCTTTGAAAATTAAAAAAGCAAAACCAGGGAGTCATAAATACTAGAGAGAGTTGGGTAACCCCCAAGATTTCCCACAAGGAAAGAGGCAGAGAAGGGATCCCCAAAGTCTGTCTAGTCACATCTCCAACCAATGCACAGGAGAGACTCAGTCATTTAAATACAACCTAACTGAATGCAGCTCAGAGCTGCTGCCCAAGAAACAGAGTTTACAATCCAAAGCCAGCCAAGCAAATGACATGCTAACACAAACGAAACATTTAGTGGAGAAAAATAACAAGGCAGAATTTCCAGAACTTAACATTCCTAAGAGTAAGGATACAATCCAAAATTACTTGACATATGAGGAAGCAAGAAAATGAACACATTCTCAAAAGAAATCAATTAAAAGGCAAAAACTGTCCAGTTAATAGGGACCCCAATATATACTATCTACAAAAGACAGAAAATAAAGATACACACAGGTTGAAAGCAAATGGATAGAAAAAGAGATACTATACAAACAGCATTTGAAGGCCTGAATGGTTATATTAGTATCAGGCAGAATAGATTTCAGAACAAAATTTTTACAGGAGATAAAAAGGGCTACAACATAATGATACAAGGGTCAGTTAATCAAGAAGACAGCAAACATAGGTATGCATGTGATCAACAACATAGCAAGAAAACAATGCCACAAGCACAGCTAAAGATTTTAATACCCCTCTCTCAGCAGTTGATACAATTAGTCAAAAATCAGCAAAGACACAGAAGATCTGAACAAAGGTACCACCCACCATGACTGAGTATTTACGGAATACTACACAACAACAATAGCAAAATACACATTTTCAATGCATTTACCAGGATAATCCATACATAAAGCCATCAAGCAGGTCTCAATAAATCTGACATGGTAGAAATCCTCTAGGATATATTCAGTGACCAAAATGGAATTAAATTATAACTCAAAAACAAGGTAATCAGGAGAACCTCAATTATCTGGAATTTAAACAACATACTTCTAAATATTCATTGATTCAAAAAAGCATTTACAAAAGAATCAGAAAATATTCTGAACTGGATAATGAAAATAAGACAAACCAAAACTAGTAGGATAAAACTTAAATAGCTAAAAAGGAGAAAATACAACTTCATTTTGGGTAAAATGGCTCTATTAGTAAAGATGACAGGTCTCAATCAATAAATTCAGCTTCAAATGTTAAGTGATATGAGAGCAAATTAAACCTAAAATGTGGAGAAATTTTTTTAAAAAGAAAAAACCCAACAGAAAACAAAAGCAACAGAAAAAAATTCAATAAAATTAAGAGCTGGTTCTTTGAAAAGATGGATAAAGTTGATTAACAGCTAGCCAGGCTGATCTAGGAAAGAGAAAAGACACAAATTACCAATATAAAAAATGAAAGAGGGTACACATTGCCCAGCACACAAACAGTAAAAACCTAAGAAGGAAATGTTATTAACGATGTTTGATAATCTAAAGAAGGAAATTTCTTGAAAAGTAAAAATTACAAACATCAACCAAAGAATAAATAGATTTGAATAGCTGTATAGCAATTGAAAAAATTAAATTTGTAATTACAATCCTTCACACATAAAAAACCTCCTGGTTCATGTGACTTCTCAGGGAATTCTATCAAGCCTTCAAGGAAGATATAAACCTAATCATACACAAACTCTTCCAGAAAACTGAAAGGGAATACTTTCTAATTTACTATGTAAGACTGACTATGTTATATATACTCTGATTCCAAAACTAGAGAAAAATATCACAAGAAAAATATAAACCAATAACCATTATGAACACAGAAGCAAATATCCTTAAACTATTAGCCAACAGTATATTTAAATGGTAATGTATCATGACCGGCTGGGATTTATCCCAGCAATATAAGATTGGTTTAACACCCTAATGTCTATCAATGTATTTAGTCATATCAATAGAGCAAATGAGTAAAACCCTGAGATCATTTCAGTAGTATGGAAAAGGCATTTAATGAAATTCAACATATTTTCATAATGAGAGCTCTCAGTAAACTAGGAAATGTAAAGAATTTCTTCAACCAGATGAATGGCATCTATGAAAAATCTACAGCTAATAACTCAATGATGAAAAAGCTCAGTGCTTTGTACCTAACATAACAAAATAAGGATGTCAACTCTCCCCAATCTATTTAAAATTGTACTGGAGGTCAATTCTAGCACAATAAAGCAAGGATAAGAAAGGAAAGGCATATGGATTGTAAAGAAATATAACAATCCTTATTTGCAGAAAACATGACTGTATAGGTAGAAGACAGGAATTTATAAAAGAGCTGCAAGGACAAGTGAGTTTAGCAAACTTGCAGGACATTAGGTAAAATACTCAAAAAATTTTTTATACTTATATATAATAGCAGCAAAACATAGAGCATGAAAATTTGAAATCTATCATGGTAGCTTCAAAAATAAATGCATAAGAATTTAACAAAAAATTATAAAAGGAAATTGAAAATTTCAACAAAGGAGAGATACACAATTCCATAGCTTGAAGGTCTCAATATTCTTAAGATAACAATCCTTGCCATATAATTCCAAAGAGTCAATACAATCCCAATCAAAACAACAATTCCACAACACTGGAAACTGACCACAGACATACAACCAATTGAAAAGCATTTATTCAAGAAAAATCTGACTCTCATTAAGAACAGTGGGTGTTGGTGGAGTTTTAGCCCGGGTCACTCCACTGCCCCCTAACTCTGTGGCACAAGCATACCAAGATGGAGCGTACCAAGCTTTGAACACTGGGACTGACTTTAGTCCGAGCAGGTCCTGGAAAACTCCAAGTCTGGGGCATTGTCAAAACAGCAGCAGTCTCAATGGCAACAATCAGGGATGGCTGACACCACAGCACAAGAGATCTGAGTATTGCTGGGGCGCGCAACACACTGGAAAATGATCAGAAACGTTACAGCTCTTTCAAGATGTCCGAAAACTTAAACTTGTATTTAAAGAATTAAAAAATATAATGATGACAGTTCATCAAATAGAAAATGTTAACAAGAAGAGGCAAGTTATAAAAAAAAAAAACAAAAAGAAGAAGGAAATTCTGGTGTTGAAAATTACAAAAACTGAAATGAAAAATCCACTAAGAGAGAGAGACATACGCAACAGAAAATCGGAGATGGCAGAAGGAAAAAACCATTGTACAGAACTATCACATGTGCCAACAGACAATGGAGTCTCAGAAGGAGAGGAAAAAAGGTTGAAAAAATATTTGAAGAAATAATGGTTGAAACCACACTGGTTGGGATGAGGATCTAATAATGTATATAACTGCTGAATCACTATGTTGTATACTTAAAATTCATATAATGTTGTCAATCGACTATACTTCATTAAAAAATATAAGAAAACAAAAGCACAAGTGAAAAAGGAAAAAATAAATTGAAATATTTCAAAATTAAAAATGTCTATGCCTTAAAGGGCATTATCAACAAAATGAAAGGGTGCCTCCTGGAATGGGAGAATATATTTACAAAGAGCAGGCTGATAAGGGGTTAAAATCCAAAATGTACAAAGAACTCCTCCAACTCAACAAC
This sequence comes from Phataginus tricuspis, assembly GCA_029783875.1. Classification (NCBI taxonomy): domain Eukaryota; kingdom Metazoa; phylum Chordata; class Mammalia; order Pholidota; family Manidae; genus Phataginus; species Phataginus tricuspis. The sequence goes on along the minus strand of JAQQAC010015530.1, from coordinate 8,102,638 downwards.
AACAAAAAACAACCCAGTTAAAAGATGGACAAAGGACTTAGACATTTCTCAATATATACAAATACTCAACAGACACATGAAAAGATGCTCGACATCACTCATCATTATTAGGGAAATGGAAATCAAACTACAATTAAGTATCACTTCACACTCATTAGGATGGCTAATACAAAAAAAAAGAAAAGAACAGACGTGTTGGTGGGGACAAGGAGAACTGAAATTGGAGCGCTTGTGCACTGTGGGTATGAATATAAACAGTACAGCTGCTATGGAAGACAGTCTGGGAATTTCTCAAAAAACTAAAACTAGACTACCATATGATCCAGGGATTCCACTCCTATCTATATATCCAAAAGCACTGAAAACAGGATCTTGAAGAGGTATTTGCATGTACCTGTTCATTGAACATTATTCACAATAACCAAAAGGTGGAAGCAATCTAAACATCTGTTGATGGATGAATGGAAAAAGAAAATGTGGTATATACACACAATCGAGTATTATTTAACCTTAAAAAAGAAATACTGTCACATGCTACAACATGCATGAACCTTGAGGATATTATGTGAAGTGAAATATGCCAGTCATAAAAAGACAAATACTGCATGAATCCCCTTATAAGAGATATCTAAAGTGGACAAACTCACAGAAACAGAAAGTAGAATGGTGGAGGAGGAGGGGTGTGAGGACAATGAAGAGACTGCCTGTGTGACAATGAAGAGACTGCTGGAGACTGTGACCAAGTCTGTGACTCCCGTCAGGAGACCCACTGGACTTCTGAGAGTGTTCACAGTGAGGAAGGTTGGCACTGTGCCCCCCAAAACAGATGGGTGGCCACAGCATGCTGACAGCCTTAAAGGAACTAAGGGGGAGACCAGAAAGTATGTCTAGGCTCCAGTCTTAGACTAATCTCTAAAGAGGAAAAACTCACTTTTTCTCCTGGTTGGTAAAAGTAAAACAGGCAGAAGTGAATACAGACAACCTAAGAATCCTGATTTCGACATAGACTTTAAATTTTAGCACCGGTCAACTTCCATTATCCCACTACACCCATGTACAAATACATGTATATGTACATGAGAACATATATACACACACATACAGACAGACACATACAAAACGCTACGGGCTCTGTATAAATGCTTTTGGACAGTTCATCTCTCATCCCACAATATGTGGAGATTAACAAAAGTGGATTATATTTTTCAAGCAGAGATTCCACAATTTCTGTTCTCAAATAAAAAACTTATTTTTTGTTCACAACTTGTTACTTGTTCTCAAATAAAAACATATACAAGTGCTTTCTACCCCAAGATGTTACAGAACAGCGTATACAAATGGTTTGGGGCAATTACTTGCAGAACTGATCTCACAGTTTGAACAAAAGATGTGCATATATTCCTACCGTGCATACTGCTTGAGTTAGATGTTTGCATCCCTGGCGATAATTATGGACTGCATCAGGCCTTCAAAATAAATATTAAATTATCAAGGCAAAAGGAAAAGAGGTAAGTGAAAACTTCTCATCTTTCAAAATTTAGATACTGTAATAAGGATAAAGCCCCATGATACTTACTGTTTCCTATACCATGAAAGGACTCCATGTTCTAACACGACCCAGAATAATCTCCAGCCAAAAAATCTTGAACTCTAAAGGAAAAATGACAAAGACTTTCAAGGCTGACACACCTAGATTGAAATATTTGACTGATGAAAAGTCGTAATTAAGTTGTGACAGTTCTGAATCTTTCATCTAGAAGTACTAACGAACATTAAAAAATGATCTAACATGAACTTAAGTATTAGGGACAGTTATGAAAACATAGCACTACAGGGTGACAGAAACAGAAGAAATGGCATACTGCTAAGATCAACAATGAACACAGTTTATGGTCCTGACAATACTGTTTGGGCATATTTATAAGAAAGATATCAGTTGTGGGTTTCAAAGACAATTTTCTCAAAGTCCTGAATGAATTTCCAAAAAAAAGATTACCCTAAGTTTATTTTATATAAGCATATGTACATAAATATAGAGGGGGTGCTTGCAAATGCCAAAGAAATTATGTTCTCTAAACAGTTAATTCTAGAAAATAACTGAACTCCAAAGTGCATAGAAAGTTAGAAGATGATTTTTTATGTGCACTATGTGACAATTAAAAAATTAAATCCCTCCTAAGTCCTTCCTGGTTCAATGTTCATAAGAAAAATACTATAATTCTATGATTAAGTATGAAAAAGTTTCCCCTACTGTTTTCTGTGCAAACTTGGTCACCTAAGAGTTAAACCATCAACATAAAAGACATGATTGCTACTAGTGAATGACTAATAAAGTCCAGCAGTGAAAGAGTGGTTTACATTAAGATCCAAGAATGATTAAATCACATATACTTCGGAAACTGAAAAAAAAATTTTTTCAGTAAAAATGGAACACCTGAGAATAATTCTTTCTAGTGTTACAATTAAAAAAAAAACATCCCGGCCTACCTTCCAGAGAGGGCCTTCGTATCGTTTCAATGCTTTATAGATGACCTGTTGAAACCATGTTTTAATTAAAAATGCCATCTGTGTATTTCAAGAATTCAAAATTTTTCCTAAAACTTATTATATGAATGTAACCCATTACTACATACCTTATTACCAATAAGAATGTGTTTCATTTCAGCCCCATGGGCAAGGTCAAGGGGTTTCTGATCTGTGTAAAATACAAGGAAAAAAGCCATCAAGAGTTTAATTGTACTGGGAAATTGATGCTGTGACTGCATCATGTGATATTCTTTCATTATTCAATCAACTACACCTTTTTCTTCTTCCAAAGTACCTACCTGAAGTTGCCATCTCAATTTTTTTTGTACCCAAAATATGTTTAGTGGGATGGTTTCCCACTCATCTTGCGTCAAGGCGCTGTGCGCACGTCCGTCTAAAGCAGCACCCTCATTTTCGCCCTGTAGGCTGGCAGAGCACAGCGGAGCGGCCAATGCACAAAATTACCATTTGTGTGTGGCTAAAGATGGTGGTGATGTCACAGCGTCCTGGGCATTTCACACCCATTAAATAGGAACGGGCTCTGCTCTTCCTGTGTTTCCTCTTCTCCCCTTCTGGAGAGCATTGGAGGAGATCCTTTGCAGGAGGCATGTTCTCACTGGCAGGTTGTCACTGCCAGGAAGGTGCCGTCTCAGTTCCTTATGGCCTCCTTTACGGCAGCTACCTTGTTTGAAGGTGGGGGAGGTTGCCACTTTTTTTGCCTGTTTTCACATGACCACAATTATATGTGAGTTTTTTTATTGGAATAAGGTGATTCAGTAGCTATTAAACCAGAAATCAAGTTAACCTCAGAACACTCTGTACACATTCTGTGATCATTCAAGTTTTTTTAAAGTAAAAAGACTGTATTAGCTTCATATGGCTGCTGTAAAATTACCATGAACCTAGTGGCTTGGAACAATACAAATTATTTCTCTTATAATTCAGGATGTCAGACATCTAAAATAAGTTTCACTGGGCTGAAAAATCAAGGTGTTGCAGGACTGCATTCACTCTGAAGGCTTTGGGAGAACCTGTTTCCTTGCCTCTTACCTTCTGGAAGACACCTATCTCCCCTCATTCCCCATCCTTCCCTCCACTTCAAAACATCATCCCAACCTCTGCTGACAGCCTTACGTTTTTCTCCTTTGATATTCTGATCCTCCCGCCTCCTCCCTACACAGACCCTTGTGATTACACTGGGCCCACCTGGATAATTCAGGATTTTCCCCGCTATCTCAAGATAACTAATCACTCCTTTAGGGAGCCATTCATCATTCAGCCTACCAGTGCCACCCTTAAGCCAGCTCACAGGAGAACAGGTAGCGGAGGGAGCTCACATAAGCTAAGGGTGTGGTGGCCCACAACTGAAGACAAAAAAAAAAAGTGGTAATGGAGAAAGAAATCAAGGTATTATGGTTCTCTTTCTCACCTTATGCATGCAAGCACTGTTTTGCTAAACAAAACAAACAATGTTTGTCAGTTATTGAGTTCTGATGTGAGCAAGATGCTACATGAAGGATGCAAGCTAAAAAATAATCATCTCAAATACCTTCTAATTGCTAGAGAAACAAAGGCTACATATAAAAATTTAAAACAAAAAATGGCCCTTTCAAAATAACACATCAGATTGGAACTTTGAACACTGTTTATGCAGTAGGGTGATATGTTCTATCAAATAACTTTATAAATACCAAATGCCTGGTATGTTGGGCTAATGAGAGTCTATTATATGCCAATTAACATTTTAGGCACTGAGGATTCAGCAGTGAACGTGACAGAAAAAACTGGGGTGAGGCTGGGCAGGCACAGAAAAAGGGACAGACAATAAATTAATAAAAATTACGTAACAGATAATAAACCATGCTAGGCTGTTATTTTTTAGTGAGTGACCTGACAGAGACAGGACTGGGATACCATCTGAGAATGCAGACTGGGGGACTGATCAGAGACTGCCTTTCTGAGAGGGTGTTTAAACGGGGAGGATGGATCCAGCCGTGTGAAAATACAAGGGACAGGCATTCCATCAGGGGGAACAGCTAATGCAAGGGCTCTGAGGTGGAACAACTTTGTGGGCAAAAGATAAAATCACAGAAGTAGTAAGAGGCCATGTCATGTAAGGGCATTGTAGGACACACCTTTGGGAACTAGCATAAGGATTTGGGGTTTTATGATGGAAAGCCATCGAGGGTTTTAAGTAGAAGAGTAACATGATCTAACTTACATTTAAAACTCTGTTAGAGTGTTTAAGAAAATTTGTAAGGATAACTGGGGTAATGTGAACTTAGGCTATTTGATGATTTTGAGAAATTATTAATGGGATAATGCTATTGTGGCTGTTTTTCTAATAGCTCTATTGAGATGTAAGTTGCGTACCATACAATTCACTCATTTAAAGTGTACAATTCAATGTTTTTAGTATATTTACAGAGTTGTACAACTAACAAATGGTGATGGGTTGCATTTTTTTTTTTTTTTTTTTAAAGCCCTATCTTCCAACATCCAAAAGACAAGGAACAACAAATGCTGGCGAGGATGCAGAGAAAGGGGAACCCTCCTACACTGTTGATGGGAATGTAAATTAGTTCAACCATTGTGGAAAGCAGTATGGAGGTTCCTCAAAAAACTAAAAATAGAAACACCATTTGATTCAGTAACTCCACTCCTAGGAATTTACCCAGAGAAAACAAGATCCCAGATCCAAAAAGACATATGCACCCCTAGGTTTATTGCAGCACTATTTACAATAGCCAACATATGGAAGCAACCTAAGTGTCCATCAGTAGATGAATGGATAAAGGAGATGTGGCACATATACACAATGGAATATTATTCAGCCATAAGAAGAAAACAAATCCTACCATGTGCAACAACATGGATGGAGCGAGAGGGTATTATGCTCAGTGAAATAAGCCAGGCGGAGAAAGACAAGTACCAAACAATTTCGCTCATTTGTGGGAGTATAACAACAAAGCAAAACTGAAGGAACAAAACAGGAGCAGACTCACAGAACCCAAGAATGGACTAGCAGTTACCAAAGAAAAGGGGGTAGGGAAGGTGGGTGGGGAGGGAGGGAGAAGGGGATTAAGGGGCATTATGATGAGCACACATAATGTAGGGGAGTCATGGGGAAGGCAGTATAGCACAGAGAAGACAAGTAGTGACTCTATAGCATTTCACTGCACTGATGGACAGTGACTGCAATGGGGTGTGTGGGGGGGACTTGATAATATGGGTGAATGTAGTAACTGTAATGTTGCTCATGTGAAACCTCCATAGGATTATGTATCAATGACACTTTAATAAAAAAAATGTCCATAAATTTTTTTTTTTTTAATAATGGCTGCTATGTAGAAAATGCCTTGTAAATGTGGGGAAGAAAGTAGGGAGACCAATTACAAAGCCTTAGAAAGATACTGGTGGTTTGGACTAGAGAGTTAGGAGTAACATGGAGACGGTAGTAAATTAGTAGTACACATGGGTTTGAGATTTTTAGAGGTAGAGTTCTAGGACTGCTCATGGGTAAAACTTTGTCTATATATTACTTCTTTAGTGGAGAAAATACTTTAAATGTTAACTGAGAAATTAATAATCACTTTAGGTTTCCTAGCTACCACAGAGGAAGATGTTTTATGAAAAAAAAAGGTCTGGCAACTCTTGTTATTTTTATTCAATGTACAGGGCACTTGTGAGAAATTATTCCTTTAGGCAGAGGAGGAAAAACAACGTGATTGGTTTCACAGAATTCTGCCCTAACACCAAAAATAAATCCTGAAGTCGTGCCAAATAGCTGAAATCCCAGCATAGAGCCCTCATTTCTAGATTCAATGCCCGAAGTGCTTGGCACACAGTAAGAATTCAATAAAATGCTTTTTGAACTGAATGAAATAGCCTCCCTACGTGGATGGGCACCATAACCAGTCATTTCAAAACTGGACTCCGTCTCCTATCAACCAACAAAATAAAAAACAGAAATGACCCAATATTTGAATTTTTGCATAATACAGATTTGTCTCTTAATGGGGAAACTAAAATCATCAACACTCCTCAAATAAATTTACATAGAATGTAATTTCAATTAGATGCCAACAATATTTTCACTAAGAACATAAAAAAAAAGCTATTTTAAATGCCATCTGGGAGAATAAACAGAAAGAACGTCAAAAAGAATCCCTCAAAAAGAATAGCAGTGAGGGGATGCCATATCAGATACCAAAATATTACAAAAACAGTCATTAAGTGAGTGATTCTGGTGAAAGAAGAGGCAGATGAGTCAATAAAAGAAAACAGAAAACACAAACAGAAGATAAATTCTTAAAATGTCTGAGGAAAGCAAAACGGAACAATGGAAAAGATGGCTTGATAAAGGATGTACGTGATCTTATGGAAGCAACCTAAGTGTCCATCAGTAGATGAATGGATAAAGAAGAGGTGGTACATATACACAATGGAATACTATTCAGCCATAAGAAGAAAACAAATCCTACCATTTGCAACAGCGTGGACAGAGCTAGAGGGTATTATGCTCAGTGAAATAAGCCAGGCGGAGAAAGACAAGTACCAAATGATTTCACTCATCTGTGGAGTATAACAACAAAGCAAAAACTGAAGGAACAAAACGGCAGCAGACTCACAGAACCCAAGAATGGACTAACAGTTACGAAAGGGAAAGGGACTGGGGAGGGAGGGATAAGGGGATTAAGGGGCATTATGATTAGCACACACAATATAGGGGGGTCACAGGGAAGGCAGTATAGCACAGAGAAGACAAGTAGTGACTCTACAGCATCTCACTGCGCTGATGGACACTGACTATAATGGGGTATGTGGTGGGGACTTGATAACAGGGGGAATGTAGTAACCACAATGTTGCTCATGTGAAACCTGAGCATAAGATTGTATATCAGGGATACATTAACAACAAAAAAAAGGAAAAATAAATAAATGGGGATTTAAAAAAAGGGTGTATGTCATCTGAGAGTCACATCTTGACATGCCCTCACTTAACTTGTCCTGCTCCTGACCCTCCAACCACAACCACAGCCAGGTAGGACTCCCCTCCTTCTCCGGCAGAGCCTATCTGCCCCTTGCCTTCAGCTCCCTTGCCCTGGCTGCAGGCACCCTGGCAGCCTTCTTCACATATGCTAGGGGCTTTCCAATCCCAGAGCTTTCACACTCTCACCCTCTGCCTTCCAGGCTCTTCTGCCAGATGTCCTCGTGCCACTCTTCACTCAACTCACTTTTGCTCAGGGTCACTGCTCAGGGTCACTTCAGACAAGCCCCCCACGTGCACCTGGCAAGACAACACCCCCTCCCCACTGCACATGCTCTCTAGTCCCTCCATCCTACTTTATTCCTCTGCACCTCACTGCCTGACACTACACATGTATTTATGTTTTGTCTACCTCCTCCCACCAGAATATAAACTCCAAGAGCGTGGGGACTGTCGGGTCTCGTTTGCTGCTGATCTCCAGCATCTACTGCAGTTCTTGGCACAGAGCAGTGGTTCAGCATTTGCTGAATGAATGAACGTGATTACAGATAAACTAGGGCAAAACAGAATCGAATACTTATCACATCTCTACTAAGGCTTCGAAGTGTTAGAAAAACCAAAGAGGATCATTCAGTTTGATTAAGAATTTAAAACAAAACAAAAAAGTCTAAGAAATTTTAGCCACAGAAAAACATACAAATAATCACTGTCCTTATCACTGGAGTTCTGGGGGGAAAATTATATTATACCCATGTGAAATATTATCCAGAAGGCAAGCCATGGAGACCATGCTTCCAGGGATGATATGGAAAAACTGCTGAGGTTGATAAATCAAGTCAATGTTTACAACCCATACAGTAAAAGCAGCCGTGGGCAGCACTTTCTGAAGCCTTTCTCAGCCCACACTCTCTTGCCATCTCTGAGCACCACCCTTTTAGTACCACATGGCCCTGTCCCCAGCGTCCTGCGGACTGTACCAGAGGCAGACACCATCAGATTATCTCCCACTGAAATTTAAAACTAGTGTTAGGAGATCCTGGTGTACTGAGTGGAGCTTCAGGACAGCTGTCTTCCATCATGTATGCTAGAAAACAAAAAGGCTGATCTGCTGAGACAGAAATGTGAGATCATGTGAGAGACATGTGCACACAGCGAGCGGCAGCCATCATAGCGCCTAATGGCTTCCTGGTGCCTGACTCCATCCCTCTGATGCCACTTCTGCTTTGGAACATCACAAGCTACCTCTGAACTCTTACATTAATGGTATAGGATCTTTCTTTTGTCTATCCCAGAGTTGGTATTTGTTATTTAAAACTTTTTAAAGTCTACCATAGAACAATTAAAAACTGTATCTTTGGATTTTGGGGTAACAGGTGATGACTCACTTTTGGTGCCTTCATTTTCCTCATTTCGACCATAAATTGCAATAAAAAAAAAATGCTCTAAAGTAGGTATGACAATAGAGTAAAAGCATATACAATATGCCAAAGTAACAGAGGTTGTATTCAGGTATTTTATGATTTCTCCATTTTTAAAACTTTCTATAATGCAGAGGATGTTGCTGTTATAATTTTTTAAATTATACTTTTCTCACTCATCTGTGTAGCATAAGAACAAAGCAAAAACTGAAGGAACAAAACAGCAGCAGACTCACAGAACCCAAGAATGGACTAACAGTTATGAAAGGGAAAGGGACTGGGGAGGATGGGAGGGAAGGGAGGGAGAAGGGGTATGAGGAGCATTACAATTAGCATACGTAACAGAAGGGAGGGCACAGGGAAGGCAGTATAGCACAGAGAAAACAAGTAGTGACTCTATCCATCTTACTATACTGACGGACAGTGACTGCAATGGGGTATGTGGTGGGGACCTGGTAATGGGGGGAATCTAGTAGTCATAATGTTGCTCATGTGATTTTATATTAGTGATACCAAAAAAAAAAAAAAAACCACTGAAAATAGATGAACTTTTTCTCCCTTCCTTGCTCTTGATTTGTTAATAAACCAGATTTGTCTTGGGAAAAAAAATTATACTTTTCCACTCTAATACCAAAACGAGGCAAACACAAAAGAGAAAATTACAGACCAATATCCCTGATGAACATAGATATTCAACAAAATATTAGCAAACCGAACTAAAAAATACATCAAAAAGATTATCCATCATGATCAAGTAGGATTTATTCCCAGGATGCAAGGATGGTACAACATTCGAAAATCCATCAACATCATCCACTACATCAACAAAAAGGACAAAAATCACATGATCATCTCCATAGATGCTGAAAAAGCATTCGACAAAATTCAACATCCATTCATGATAAAAACACTCAACAAAATGGGTATAGAGGGCAAGTACCTCAACATAATAAAGGCCATATATGACAAACCCACAGCCAACATCATAGTTAACAGCAAGAAGCTGAAAGCTTTTCCTTTAAGATCGGGAACAAGACAAGGATGCCCACTCTCCCCACTTTTATTCAACATGGGTCTGGAGGTCCTAGCCACGGCAATCAGACAATACAAAAAAATAAAGGGCATCCAGATTGGCAAGGAAGAAGTTAAACTGTCCCTGTTTGCAGATGACATGATATTGTACATAAAAAACCCTAAATAATCCACTCCAAAACTACTAGATCTAACATATGAATTCAGTAAAGTTGCAGGATACAAAATTAATACTCAGAAATCTGTGGCATTCCTATATACCAACAATAACCTAGCCAAAAGAGAAATCAGGAAAACAATTCCATTCATAGTTGCATCAAAAAGAATAAAATACCTAGGAATAAACCTAACCAAGGAAGTGAAAGACCTATACCCTGAAAACTACAAGACACTCATGAGACTAATTAAAGAAGATAGCAAAAATGGAAACACATCCTGTGCTCATGGACAAGAAGAACTAATATTGTCAACATGGCCATCCTGCCCAAAGCAATCTACAGATTCACTGCAATTTATATCAAAATACCAACTGCATTCTTCAATGAACTAGAGCAAATAGTTTAAAAATTCATATGGAACCACAAAAGACAAGTAGTCAAAGCAATCCTGAGAAGGAAGAATAGAGTGGGGGGGATTATGCTCCCCGACTTCAAGCTCTACTACAAAGGCACAGTAATCAAGACAATTTGGTACTGGCACAAGAACAGACTCATAGACCAATGGAACAGTCTAGAGAGCCTAGATATAAACCCAAGCATATATAGTCAATTAATATATGATAAAGGAGCCATGGATATACGATGGGGAAATGACAGCCTCTTCAACAGCTGGTGTTGGCAAAACTGGACAGCTACATGCAAGAGAATGAAACCTGATTATTGTCTAACCCCATACACAAAAGTAAACTCAAAATGGATCAAAGATGTGAATGTAAGTCGTAAAACCATAAACTCTTAGGAGACAACATAGGCAAAAATCTCCTGAATATAAACATGAGCAACTTTTTTCTGAACGCATTTCCTTGGGCAAGGGAAACAAAAGCAAAAATGAACACATGGGACTACATCAAACTAAAAAGTTTCTGTACGGCAAAGGACACCATCAACAGAACAAAAAAGCATCCTACAGTATGGAAGAATATATTTGTAAATGACATATCCAACAAGGGGTTAACACCCAAAATACATAAAGAACTCACATGCCTCAACACCCAAAAAGCAAATAACCCTATTAAAAAATGGGCATAGAATATGAATAGACACTTCTCCAAAGAAGAAATTCAGATGGTCAACAGGCACATGAAAAGATGTTCCACATTGCTAATTATCAGGGAAATGTAAATTAAAACCACAATGAGATATCAACTCACACCAGTTAGGCTGGCCAACATAGAAAAGACTAGGAACAACAAATGCTGACGAGGATGCGGAGAAAGGGAACCCTCCTACAGTGCTGGGGCGAATGTAAGCTAGTTCAACCACTGTGGAAAGCAAAAAACTAAAAATGCAAATACCATTTGACCTGGGAATTCCACTCCTAGGAATTTACCCAAAGAAAACAACTTCTCAGATTCAAAAAGACATACGCAGCCCTATGTTTATTGCAGCACTATTTACAACAGCCAAGATATGGAAGCAACCTAAGAAGATGAATGGATAAAGAAGAGGTGATACATATACACAATGGAATACTATTCAGCCATAGGAAAGAAACAAATTCTACCATTTGCAACAACATGGATGGAGCTAGAGGTTATTATGCTCAGTGAAATAAGTCAGGCAGAGAAAGACAAATACCATATGATTTCCCTCATTTGTGGAGTATAACAACGAAGCAAAACTGAATGTACAAAATAGCAGCAGACTCACAGACTTCAAGAAGGGACTAGTGGTTACCAAAGGGGAGGGTTTGGGGAGGGAGGGTGGGGAGGAAGGGCGAAGGGGATTGTGGGACATCATGATTGGTGCACATGGTGTGTGGGGGGTCAAAGGGAAGACCGTGTAGCTCAGAGAAGACAAATAGAGACTGTGGCATCTTACTACACTGATGGACAGTGACTGCAATGGGGTATGGGGGGGACTTGATAATAAGGGTGCATGTAATAACTACATTGTTTTTCTTGTGAAACCTTCCTAAGAATGTATATCAATGATACCTTAATAAAAAAAATACATATATAGGGAAAGACTCAAAAAAATAAAAACTATACTTTTCCAGATGGTGCCATCTTAACTTTTATCAAGAACACTTCAACAGGAATGTTCAGCCTTGGTCACTAATGTAAACTACAGGGTAAAGTATATTTGAACACCAATAATCAACTTTTTGATGTTTTAAGGGACATTTTTTCAGTTTAGACTGATTTATATGGAACTGTTAATTCTTTTTCATTTAGATAATTTTTTAATCTAGATTTAAGAATCATTATAAACACATGGAAAAACTATTCAAGTTTTTGAGAAATTGGTAAAAAAAACACTAGGACTCATATTAACATAGTCAATTTTAGGTTTTGTGACTCTTTTTGCACTTGTAGGATTCCTTTGCTTAATTGCCAGGTAGGAAAATAACTTCAGTCTTTAACAAGTAATTAGTAGATAAGACTCCAATTATGGAATATGGCTGTTCCCATTGCTCTGTTGTTCACAAGGACCATCAGGGAAATTCTCTCCATGTATCTGTACTGACACTGCCTTTGAGGACTTAGAAGTTAACTCTTCAATATTAAATGAACTGTTATTAATCTTCAAAGATAATCATTTTTTTTCGACTTTATTTTGTGTTTTTCTTTACATGATTCTTAAATTGGCATTGTCATTCTCATGCATATCTTTCTACTTTTATTACATAGGAATGTATCCATGAAGTGCTTTCAAATGTTAAATGATTTTAATATTGAAATAATGGTATATGGTATTTATCATTTTGCAACTTTTTATTGACTCAACATTGTTCATATTTATCCACAATGACATACATAGCTCCCATTTTATCTATTTTAGTATTGCTACAAGCATTAAACCACAGTTGATTTAAGCAGTTAGGCTTGTCTTAGGCCTTTGAACTCATACTGAATTATACCACCAGCTTTCCTGATTCTCCAGTTTGCAGACAGCATACTGTGGCATAGCTCAGCCTCTATAACCACATGAGCCAAGTCCAATAATAAATCTCCTCATACATGTATATCCAACTGGTTCTGTTTCTCCGGAGAACCCTGAATACAATATAGTCTAAGTCTTCCGACTCTGTTCTTTTTCAAAATGGTTTTGGGTATACTAGGTCATTCCATTTCCAAATAAATATATAATCAATTTGTCAATTTCTCCAAAAAAGCCTGCTAGGATTTTGATTGGTATTGCATTGAAGACCCATTTGGGGAAAACTGACACCATAACAATACCAAGCCTCTAATCCCTTCTCCATTTACTCAGATATTCTTACATTTCTCTCACCAGTGTTCTGTGGTTTTCAGTGTAGAAGTCTAACACGTCTTTTATCAAGTTTATTCCTAAGTGTTTCCTAAACTTTTAATGCTATTGTGAATGGCTTGCTCTGTCAATTTCAACTTCTGACTAAAATACAGAAACATAATTGATTTTTGCTCACTGATTAGTTCTAGGTTTTTTAGAGTTTTTTTTTACATGGGTGATCACATTGTCTGCAAAAAAAAAGTTCTACTTCTTTTTCAGTCTGAACGCCTTTTGTCTTTCTTGCTTTATTGCATTGGCTAGGACTTCCAATACAATGTTAATAGGAACAGAGAGGGGGAGGTAAACCTAGTCCCTGTAAGTCCACTATGGCCAATAGCAGAAGCTTCCTTTGATGTTTTAAAGTTTGTATTATATGTTTAGATCTTTAAACTACCTAGAATTTAGTATCCAATATGAAATGGGTACCTATCATACTACCACATGGATAGCTAGTTTTCTCAGCATTGTTTATTCAATTCTTTCCTCACTTGTTTGTCATAGCGTCTTTGTCATCTATCAAGTTCCCATACGTTCATGTTTTAATTTCTAAACTAGTGGGTCTGTTCATCTACACTAAACCAATACCAAGATGGTGCTAAGTGATCTTATCCGTCTGTGACTATTCCAACTCCGCATGCTAAAGATTCCCAAATTTGTAACTCCACCCAGATCTCATCCTTAACTCAAACTTCTCTTTCCAACTATCACTTGGATTGTATCACACTATTTCAAATATTAAACATCTTGAAAACCAAGCTCCTAATTCTCAGCCACTGCTTCCCTGCCCCTCCTTCAGTCTTCTCCTTCTCAGGAAATGGAAATTCCATTCTTCCAGGTCCACAGCTCAAACACTGTACAGTCATCCTTGACTCATCTCTGTCTCATACTTCACATCCAAGCCATTAAAAAATCCTGACCATCTACCTTCAAAACACATTTAAAAATCCAACCACTTATTTCATCGCCACTATTCTGACCCAAGCCAATGTCATCTCTAAACCTGATTATTCCAGTAGCCCTTAACTGCTATCCCTTCTCCCTCCTTGTCCTCCTAGAACCTATTTCCTCACAACAATCAGAGTGATCATTGGTTATAACGTAAGTCAGACTGCATCACTGCTCCATTCTAAACTCTTCTACATCTTTCCATCTCACACAGTGTAAAAGCCAAAATTCTTAAAATAACTCACTAAGCCTCTCATGATCTACTTCCCAGTGCCTTTCTAACCTCCAACCACTCTTCTCTCTGCTCTGGACATACTGGCCTCCTTGCTTGCCGGACACACATCATATACACTGTTACCTTTTTCCGCTACCTGGAACCATGCTCATTTCTTATATATCAGCACGGTTTGCTCCCTTACTTCAAGTCTTAATTATCACTCTTAACAGCTTTTCCTGCCGCCCTATACAAAGAAGCCTTCTATATACCGACCACACTCCTGATCCCCCTTTCCTTGTTTTTTCCATTCATAACACTTATCACATATGATATATTCAACACTTGCCTTTTTATTTGCCTTTTATTGGCCCTTCCCCAGTGGGATATAAGTTCCATGAAAGGAGGAGCCTGCCTGTTTTTTTGTTTGCATGTTTCTCCACTGCTCTAGATCCCTAGTCCTTGGAATAGCATCTGGCACATAAGCACTCACTAAATATTTGTTGAATAAGTGAATGTTTTGCTTACCATAGGTTCACAGTTAGTCTTTTATCCAGCAGGGCAAGCACCCTGCTTCTCTTCCCCTTTACAGTTTTCTCCCTTAGATTTTTTTATATAAATGAAGAATCAGCTAGCCAAGTTCTGTGAAAACTCTTTGACGATTTGGGCTGGGGTTGCTTTGAATTTATAATTGGAGAGAACGGTTAGCTTTTAATGTTGAACTTTCTCCCCTACCAAAAATATGGTAGGTCTCCCTATTTTTTCAGATCTTTGTTTATATGTCTTTCAGTTGTGTTTATAATTGCCTCCATAAAAAACTAAGCATCTTTTATGAAATTTGTCCCTACTTTTTTTCTTTTGCTGTTATCAAAGCCCTACCAATTTTAAAATTACATTTTCTGTCACCAATCATCACATTCTTTTTCTCTTGCTTTCCTTAACTGTTAAACAGGCTTAAGTTTCTCTTGGCCTAAAATAAATCTTTCACTTGGCCACAGAGCCATTCCTGCTATTCTTAAATACTGTGAAGATGCAGATACATGGTGCTGCCTCAGCTTCCTCACTTCCTACATAATCCTTAACCCCTAGCCTAGCTTTTGCTCAACTACCCCAACTACCAGGAAGAAATTGCTCTTTCAGAAAGGACCTGTGGGAACTGAGCTACTGAATTTCACAGCCTTTCTTCAGTGTTCATCTTCCGCAGTCTAAGTTGCACAGGACAAAAAGAACATCCCGTCCCTTTACTCAGCATTTCTCTCTTCCTTTGGTTTCCATGGAACTGATATTTCCCTCGTGTCTCCTGAGTGCTTCCCCTTCTCGATTCCCCAATTTTTCTTCTAGCCTTTATTCCAGGGATAAATAGGAAAGCCCCTCTGGGGAAGACAGTTTGAGCTGACTCTTGAGTGAACCTAGGGTTTAGCAGGTGGATGAGCAGGAAAAGGGCGTTTTGGGTAGAAAGAAGAGCATATGAAGGGTGAGTAGGCGAGCAGGGCCAACTGGAGAGCTTCAAGCCACTTGGTATGTCCAGAGCTGCACAGTCCATTACAGTGGACAGAGGGACATGTGGCTATTCAGTACCTGACATGTGGCTAGTCCAAACTGAGATGTGATGTTAAGCGTAAAATACACACCAGATTTCAAAGACTTAGTATCAAAAAAGGAATGCAAAATCTCATTGATAATTATTTTCATTGATTACATGTTGACATGGTACTTTGGATATACTGCTTTAAATAAAATACATTAAAATTAATTTCATCTGTTTCTTTTTACTATTTTAATGTGGCTACTAGAAAACCTGAAATTATGTATGTAGCCCCCATTATATTTATTGGCTAGTGCTGGTCTAGAGCTAAGGGCAAATCAAGAGAACAGAAAAGACACAGGAGATTCTCTAATTAATTGTCTTTCTCCTTTCTACTTCCACAGATGTCAATAAAACTAATCACCTAAGACCTAACTATCTCTCCACCTAAGGCCACTTGTTTTTTCCATTCAAAACACTTACCCCTTCCTACAGTCTTAGGCCTGTCATAACCTGTCCTAGATACTGTAACCATATTCATCTTTTTAAAGTACCTCATCCCTCCATTGCTCACCTATTTCTTTTTCCAGGGTCCCCCTGATCTTCCAAATTATGGGGTAGGATAGTCTGGCATTTCAAGGCTTTCCACTCTGTAAGACAAATCTGCGTTTTCAGGATGATCTAGCACTGCTCCCTCTCATGCACTCGGATGTGCCTACCTGGGGATGTCACATAGCATGACTTTCATTTTTCACCATAACGCCTTTGTTCATAACCTTCTCTGCTTA
Source organism: Phataginus tricuspis (assembly GCA_029783875.1). Classification (NCBI taxonomy): domain Eukaryota; kingdom Metazoa; phylum Chordata; class Mammalia; order Pholidota; family Manidae; genus Phataginus; species Phataginus tricuspis. The sequence continues at coordinate 8,085,727 of JAQQAC010015530.1, read as the reverse complement.
GAATACTATTTTCCAAATTTCTGCTTATCAAAATATTACTAGATAATAATGGTGCTCTGTTTATATTAAAAAAACATATTGGGGGTGCTTTTGTTAGAGATACAAACTGAAGTAATTAGAGATGAAAACAATTTTTTTTTAATCCTACTAGGTCTTCAAGGTCTATCTCAAATACCTATTCCTTTGTGAAGCTATTTCTAATCACCTAAACCTTCAACAAGCATGCAACATGTAGGTGTCATGTGATATATGTTACTGTAGGTGCTGGGTGAACTAGACAGTGAAATATTAGCCTTAGGAGTTCAGTCTCATGGGAGACGGCTACAGAAGCCAACAATTACCATGGAGGTAAACACACGGTCCCGTGAGACCACTGACAAGTCCTAATCCAGGTTGGAGGGAAGCAGGGGGAAGCATCCTAAAAAGTGATGCGCAAAGGCCCTAAATGACTGTTCCCCCTCTGAACACCCAAGACGCTTTTTGCAGCTAGTTTTTTGGTTATCCCATTCTGTCTTTGATACTGTCATGCATGTACAGTTGGTACTCATTTATAAATTCCATATTTGCAAATTCACTTATTATTAACATTCGTCTGAAAACAATACCCAGGGCAGTTTCTCGGTCATTCAAGGGCATGTCCAGAGTGGTGAAAAACATGAGTCTTCTGTTGTACATGTTCCCAGCTGAAGCAGAATAAGGCGATGCTCTTCTCATATGATAAACAAGTATCCTCATCACAGTCTATACAGTGCCACATTTTTCGTATTTTTTGTTTTGCTAGTGATTTCACTATTGAAACTGGACATCAAGCATAGTGCTAAACTGCTGTCTAGTGTTCCAAAGCACAAGAGGCTGTAATGTGACTTATGGAGAATACATGTGTTAGAAAGGCTTTGTCATGGCCTGAGTTACAGTTCTATTCGCAGTGAGCAAAACGTTAATGCATCGATAGTGTATGTTAAATAAGGTGTTGCTAAACAGAAACAAACTTAACACAGGTAATGTATTCATCAGTGGACAAAAATGCTGTGACCAGAGGCTTACAAGAACCTAACTGCATTTCCTCTAGGAGCAATGGTTCAATATTCACTAAATTCAGTGTTTGTGACAGTATTATTTAACATAACTAATGCAAACAATGAACTGTACTTGGATTCCTCCCTCAGGGGAAACATATCTTAGTATCATTAGTACCTCTTATGGCATGGACACTATTAAACATTTAAGTCTTAACTGGAAAGTCAATTAATTTTTTTTCTTATGTGTGAATGCCTTGACTTCAAAATTAAGTAGGGAGACCATACAGTTCAACAAAGGCTGGATACCAAAACAAAACACTTAATTTCATATTGCACTGACTTCTTTCTACAGCTTCAAATGACCAACAGTGGCTTTCGGCAACATGCTTACCATTTTTGTTCTTCAGATTAGGGTCTGCTCCAGTTTTTAGAAGCTTTAAGGCACACTGCTTATGAGCCCGGTAAGCTGCACAATGCAAGGGTGTGTTTCCTAACTGATCCGAGCAGTTAATATCCGGAGAGTTGGGCCTGTTGAGCTAACAATTGAAAAAATGCAGCGTGTAATTATATATCAAAGATAGACCTTCTCCCATTAAACATATGATGGTACAAACGTTCACTGAAGAGCCAGGCTGGCTGGCATCTGGGCTCTCAGCAGCTTCCTGCTCACTAAACCAGCCAACTCTCGCCACTCTCCATGCTCACCCTCAAGTGCGATTCACCCCAGGCCCCACACTTCCCGACAACAGACCGCACACGCTACACCAGTGCTATCCCACCCACTCCGGGACACGACGACTTCACTACGGTGTGAAGCTCCTACTGCTCTTGCAGTTCACACTGGGGACCGCCAAATTACTAATCAGCCTACCGTAGACAGTCATTCAGAAGAGAAAACCCTAAGTGTTAAATGTGTAAGTGTAAAGGTTCTACAGAATTTGTTGTTCCCAATTTATTGCTTTAAAAACTTCTTTATATAGTCTCCATTTCACAAAGCTTAAAAAATGTTTTAGGCACTGTACTTGGAAACCATAAAGGCCTTTTCGCATGAGCTGAAATAACTTTAAAGCAAATGGCAATGCTTCGGTCTTGAATTTAGAACAAATTTAGAGTGTCATGTTTAATGAGACCATGTAAGAAATGGAAACTGGAAAGTAAGTCTCCTAAGAAGAAAACGTAAAGCTTTCAGTCTGTTCTAAACATATAAATATTCCAAAATATCGTCCATTCTTTAGATGTTACTTTCTAGAAGTACGGAATACCTTTCAGAAGTACTGATCATGAAAATGAGAGAAATTTACTCCTTTATAGGATCTTATATATTATGTTTCAATTTTAAATGGGTTTAAACTGAAAAAATAAGATGTCCTTTACATTAAGTAATACCTTGAAAAGTCTGATTTTTAATCAAGTTTTCAGTAGGCAGTGGGGATGTGCATCAGAAATTCAGAGAAAAACATTATCATTCACAATGTATCCAGCTTAACCTATTATCACATTAAGTGTGTTTAGATTTTTAAGGATTTTTGCTCATTCGTTATGATAAGAGTACTTTGCTCATGATCTGACTAACTTATGATGTTAACATTAAGTAAAAAGTTTCCGGAATTATAAAGAAATAAGCTTGTTGTTGTTTTTACCAGAGCTATGAGTTCTGCTGTTCTGCCTTCTCTTGCTGCTGCTAAAAGTAATTCTTCAAGCTTTCTTTGTTGAGTCCTTTCTACAGCTGCAAAAAGAATGTACAGATTACTCTACTTCTAGACAGGATTCTATTACTATAATCATTACAAAGATGTATAGAAACTATGGTTATCACCATAAGAGTCACAGTATTTTGAACTGTAATGTAAACATAGTTAGACTTTATTGTTATTCTCATTGCCTTACATTTCAGATTAGAGTTCAACTTCTTTGAGGTTCAGATGAACTTACATTTTCAATTCAGAGGTCTTTTCAGTACCTTACTCACTACAATACCCTTTACAAATAATTCTGAATTACTATTGCGTGCTAAGCTATTACCTACCTGCCTTGGGAAGGCAGGTAAGTGGGTGGTGGCATTCATACACTTCTAGAACATTAGAATGTGAAAAGCAATAGTAAGAAATAGCATTGGTACAGAGATGTACAAACCATATAAATATATTTAGATTTATATATACTTATATACTTCCACATAATATAAAGTTTAACAATACTATAGCACTTATTATGTGCCAAGTGGTATTCAAAGCACTTTAAAAATATTAATTCATTAAATTCTAACTATTCTATGAAATAGTGTTACTATTACCCCATTTGTACAGATGAAGAAACTGAGGCACCAAGAGGTTAAAGGACTTAACCAACGTCACACACCCGGGAAGTGGAGGAGCTGGGATTTGGACTTGGGCAGCGTGGTTCCAGAGCCCATGCTCTTATCACTACCATAGCCTCCTTCTCTATCAGGGAAAAAGAGCAATTAGTAGTATGATTTCAGAGACTGGAATATGTAATGAGGTCTTATTTCTGCTATTTGATTTCGGTTTTGGCTTACAGAAAAGAAGCAATTTCATAGAAAGATTTAATAATCCTATTTAAAATATGTGTATGATCTCCTGTGCAAAAGGCTACAAGGGAAGAACTATGAAAGTCTTCTCATTTTCCTGGCCTAAGTCAAGTCCTGGACAGAGAAGCAGAGTGGGGCCAGGTGACTGGGGAAACAGATAAACATTCACTAATAGTAACTAGTCGGTGCTGTTGCTCGAGACGCTATGCATACTATCTTCAATACAGGAATAGCTGGAACTACTTTAGCTTTGTCCGATGAAATGACTGACACCCATATCACCTTCTATTCTCTCATGTATATTTACATGGCCAGACTCCCTCTCTGCCTCACATGAGGTGGGCAAGTCTCTCCATAGGCTCCTCTCCACGCTTGTTTTGCTGGCCAGGACTCACAGCTCACGCTCTTCAATCTCTCCTCTCGTGGCTCTATGGCTCCTGGACTGGGAGCTGAGTACCATCACATCCTATCCCTCTAGGACGTACTCCTGCTGCTTGGTGTATTACCTGGACTGTAATGCATCCCCTCAGTCATTCCTGCAGTCGAGAACCTGTTCTTATTCTTCTGTGTATCCTAGGCATTTATAACAGTGTCTAGCACAATAAGTATTTGCCCAATAAATATTTATTGAATAATCCAATAATGTTTAATAATGCTGGCTCCCAACTTTAGGGAAGGGAGGTAAAGGACGCCCTGCCATTTCTTTCTAGACTGTCTAGGCTCATAAATGAAGGAAAAGCCACTTGAAACTGAAAACCCTGAATATGTTCCTGTCCTGTGTTCCTGGCCTTTTCCTGTTCAGACAGTGTGTGTACTCAGGAGACTGAAAGACAGGTGACTCGGCCAGTGGATAGCAAATATTCCAGTTTAGGGAGGTAAGGCTTTTTGAGTGCTGGGCACATTCTGTTTCTTGTGGTGTGGTTTACATGGATGTGCATATACATCCATGAATGATGTATACTTTCACCCATATATTTTATACCTCAATAAATATTTTTTAAAGCAAATACTCTGTTCAAAAAATAATTTGTCCCATAAATATTGTTTATTATGACTTTAAACTAACTCTACCTTTATTTCCAGTCAGAATCCAGAGATTGTAGGGATTACAGAGACTGATATCCAACCCCGTCCTGACAACACACTTATGTACAAGCCAGCAGTAAGTTAGACAGCAGTACACCTGAAATGCAGGCAAGACCCTGGCAAACGTACTTCACTGACATCAGAAAATCACCATTTTACAATCTCTACCTTAGTAAATAATTATTGGTAAATGGGATATTTACATGGTCTCAATTTTTCTCCCCATAAATGATTTATTCCAAAGGGGAAGGTACCTTTATATGGAGCACAAAGCGAGCAGAATTAACACTGCCAGCAACAGAACAAAATGACAGCATGCATCTCCTAACGAGAGGCACGGGCAAAGGATACAACTGTGCCTACAGGATATTCCTGCCCAAAATGCACATTCTGAATCCAATTACATGAGAAGGGAAAAATCCAGATTGAGTGACAGTCTATAAACAATTCTACAATTTCCCTCCTCTTCAAAAAGGTCAAGACCATGAAAGACAAAGGTTAAGGAATTATTCCAGGTAAGAGGAGACAAATGATATGACAAATGCAATGTGAAATTTTGGACTGGACCCTGGACTGGGGGAAAAATGCTACAAAGGAAATTATCTGGGCAATTAGCAAAATATGTATATAAACTATGTGTTATATAGTTGATACATAATAAGTATGTATTATATAGATAATTTTCCCATATTAATGTTAAACTTCCTGAAAGTGATGTTGTGATTAAGTAATATCCTTGTTTTTAAGAGATACATACTGGAGTATTTAGGGCTCAAGTTTCACAGTGTCTGTAAATTCTTCCCAAATAGTTAAAAAATTAGAAATTAAAATTAAATACTATACAAAAGGATAAACCAGATGTGGCAAAATGTTAACAAATGTGAATCTAAATGAAGGACATACAAGTGTTCACTGTTACTATTCCTGAAAATTCCCATAGGCTGGAAATTTCTCCAAATAAACAAATGGTATGAAGAAGAAACTCAATGCCTGACAAGTAGTAATCTATCCTCTTCCAAATCACGGGAAATTCACTACACTATTCTAGGCAACCCAAGCCATTATTACAATATGCAGGACCCAATGTAAACTCCCTGGAACTCCAACTGGCCCTGGTCTGCTACAAGTAAGATTCTCTCTCCTCCAATATAATAGCTCTTCAGATACAGAAAACTATTTTGTTGGTCTACCTGTGTCTGTGTTTTGGGGGTGATACATTTCCTGTCTCAACATGCATTACCTATGATATGGTCTCTGGTCTACCTATGATCTTGGTGGGCTGTTGGATACACTCCCTGCAGTCTGACCCATTTAACATAATAGCCACAAATTATTTTGTACACAGCTATGCAAGGTGATCTCAGAGCAGAATCACTCCAGTTTGTACCTCCATTTCCCAAGTTAAAATCATTTTAGCTGATAAATAATAGTGCCCACAAAGTCAAGTAAGTATTTGCCCTCAATGTGTTTTGGTTTGGGGGAGGCTGTAGAGCATGTCTTTATAACTGACCCCATGAAATGTCATTTGACAGGCTAACCTAACTCGTTATATATATAACTATACTAGTTTGTCAGAAGAACCTGTTTCCAGTTTTCACCTTGTTACAATTAAAATCGTAGGACCAGACCAAAGACAGTACCTCATCCTTTCAATGAGATTATAATGTACTAAAGGGCTCCCAAAAATCACATAATACAGAGCCCTACAGAAGATATGTGTTGGTTTGCTTGTTTATTGAAAATGAGAGGGTTCATTTTAAATACAGGCAAGTGTTAAGACATCGACCTAAAGATGTCTGAGAAGTACACGTTTTGTAACTAGAAAACAAGATTTTAATTCTCAAAGACAATTGGAAAATAGTAAAAGACAAGATCTTGGGTTTTACATGGGTAAAAATACAAACAAAGAAATGAACACATCCAAATGCAAAATTATTTCATCTTTCTCTTACTCTGCAAAGGAAAAAACAAAGGCTATGTATGAAATTGCAACTCTAATTCAATATATTTATTCCTAAAGCAGTAATTAAGAAATGTTCTTTAACACAGACTACAGAAAAATAATTATTATAAGCAAACCCCTGAACATTCAGAGGATAAAGCATAAGGGTTTACAAATATAAGCATCAAAATATTTTTGTTTTTGTTTTTAAGCTATTTTAGAGAAGTCCTTTTGAGTTACTGAGGATTCATATGTCTTCTTAAATGCAATTTAATCTTTGAGGTTCATAACAACCAGGCCAATCAATCAAGGAATCTGTAGTAAGAAATGCTTACGATGAAGCCCTCAGGACAAGGGAGCTGGCCAGAGTGACCTTCCCCAATGGCAAATGACTCCAAATAGCTGTATCTCTTGTAATTTCTCAGTCCTGCACTTCTGTGTTCCTTCATTATGATGCTTCTGTAGCCTATCAGCCATTCTCTCTCATGCCTGTAATTTTCTACTTTTAGCTTTGCTGGAAATTTGATGACCAGATTTCCATAATTTGCCAAAATCTTGCATAAAGTGTTTAAAGGCTATGAGGATATTTGCATAATTTTGTGTCTAATCAATGACTCCCAAATTACATTATTGTAGACCACAGGCATGGTGTCATCTATTTTGGCAGTTTAGAAGCCATTTCAGCTTATATTCTGGGCCTTGGCTACAATCACAGAAAATGCTATTTATGTTAAGATTCCATGATACTTACCTTCAAGCATGGTTCTGATTTCTCTGTCATGAGTGACATCTTTTGCTGTTTGTCCACTCCCGTTAACAACAGTGGCATCAGCATTATATTCCAAAAGAAGCATTACCAACTCCTAAAACAGAAACACAATTAGCTATTGTTACACTAAGACTCTGTTGTATTATAGCTCTTTTCCAAATTACTCACTACTATAGTGTTTCTACAATAGAAAAAAGTACTATGCAGGAATCTTTCCATCATATTCATTACATCTACAATAAGTGAATACTGTTGTCAAACCAGATACGGTGGTCAAACCAGATGTGTAATTAACAAAGCCATTACTTCAATTAGAGCACCTGGTACATTCATTCAACATTCATCCTCTAAAGCCTATGGAAAAAAAATTGCCCCCAAAGCTAAATTTAAAAAAAATTTTCTTTTTGTGACTTCTGGGAAGATGGCGGCAAGAGCAGGGCCAAATCTCCTCCCAAAACTACATATATATATATGAAAATACAGCAAATACAACTACTTCCTAAAAGAGAGACCAGAATACACAGGAAAGCGCACAGCGTGCAGCTACACCTGAGAGGACACGGCACCCCACGAGGCAGGTAAGATACGGAGAGCGACCTGGCGGGACCCAAGCACTCTCCCACCCCAGTGCACCGGCGGGAGGAGAGGATTCAGAGCCGGGAAGGAGTGGAAGTACACCCCGCGAAATAACCTGCCCCAGTGATCTGCACGGGGAGTGCTGACACACATCGCACAGTGTAGCGGAGACTAAAGAGACAGAGGGTGCAGGATCTGAGTGGAGAATGTGCCAGGGTGCTTGCAGCTGGCTCCCGGGAAGGAAAGAAAAAAAAAAAAGAAAAGCGCGCGCTTTTTTCAGTGGTCTTAAAAAGACAGAAGCCCAGCGGAGGAGCCGGATCACCCTGGCACACACAGCTCAGCAGGCTGGGAGTCCTGGGGAGATTCAGACCCCTTAGCTAGCGACTGAGAAAGGGTGGCCGCACTTAGACTTCTCACAGAGATCATCAGCCAACCATTCAATCCCACCCTGGCCAGAGCTATAAAGGGCCATGCGGACCGGTGCGGCCATGGCTGCGGAATAGTGGAGCAACAGCGCCACGTACAGAATCCCCACAAAACCCACTCCCAGTGGGCTTTTTTGTTTTGTTTTGTTTTGTGTTTTGTTTTTTCTTCTTTTTTTTTTTCTTTTTAAAGTCTTAAAGAGCCCAGCTGACATACGTGGCAACTACCAGTGACCACTTCTGTAGCTATGAAAAGACAGAGGAATATGGTCCAGACTAAGATTAACCAGACAACCCCAGAGAGGGAGCCTGAAGGGATGGACATGCACAATCTTCCTGAAAAAGAATTCAGAATAAAAGTGACAACCATGCTGATGGATCTACAGAGAAATGTGCAAGAGCTGAGGGAGGAAGTGAGGGAAGTGAGGAAAGACAATGCAGAAATGAGACAAGTGATCAATGGGCTTAGCAGCAGACTGGATGAGATACAAAAGGCTGTTAATGGAATAGAAATCACAGAATAGGAATACAGAGAAGCTGAGGCAGAGAGAGATAAAACAATCTCTAGGAATGAAAGAACATTAAGAGAACTGTGTGACCAATCCAAACGGAACAATATTCACATTATAGGAGTACCAGAGGAAGAAGAGAGAGAAAAAGGGATAGAAAGTGCCTTTGAAGAAATAATTGCTGAAAACTTTCCCATGCTGGGGAAGGAAATAGTCTCACAGTCCACGGAAGCCCACAGATCTCCCAACACAAGGGACCAAGGAAGACAACACCAAGACACATAATAATTAAGATGGCAAATATCGAAGATAAAGACAGAGTATTAAAGGCAGCTAGAGAGAGAAAAAAGATCACCTACAAAGGAAAACCCATCAGACTATCATCAGACTTCTCAACAGAAACCTTACAGGCCAGAAGAGAATGACATGATATATTTAACGAAATGAAACACAAGGGCCTCGAACCAAGAATATTGTATCCAGCATGATTATCATTTCAATATGAAAGAGGGATTAAACAATTTCCAGACAAGTGAAAGTTGAGAAAGTTTGCCTCTCATAAACTACCACTACAGGATATCTTAAACGGACTGCCCAAGAGGGAAGCACCCCTAAAGCTAAAAAGATGTCACCAGAGAAAATAAAATCATAGCAAAGAAAGCAGACCATCCAAATACTAACTAAAGGCAAAGAATAAAACACCTAGTATATAAAGAATGGAGGAGGAAGAATAAGAAGGGAGAGAAATAAAGAAACATCAGACGGTGTTCACAATAACTTAACAACAAAGTTAAGTTAGATTGTTAGATAGTAAAGAAGCAACCCTTGAACCTTTGGTAACCACAAATCTAAAGCCAGCAATGGCAATAAGTACATATCTATCAATAATCACCCTAAATGTAAATGGACTGAATGCACCAATCAAAAGACACAGAGTAACAGAATGGATAAAAAAGCAAGAGCCATCTATATGCTGCTTACAAGAGACTCACCTCAAACCCAAAGATATACACAGACTAAAAGTGAACGGATGGAAAAAGATATTTCATTCAAACAACAAAGAGAAAAAAGCAGGTGTTGCAGTACTTGTATCAGACAAAATAGACTTCAAAATGAAGAAAGTAGCAAGAGATAAAGAAGGATATTACATAATGATAAAGGGGTCAGTCCAACAAGAAGATATAACCATTATAAATATCTATGCACTCAACAAAGGAGCACCACCATATGTGAAACAAATACTAACAGAATTAAAGGAGGAAATAGACAGCAATGCATTCATTTTAGGAGACTTCAACACACCACTCACTCCAAAGGACAGATCAACCAGACAGAGAATAAGTCAAGACACAGAGGCACTGAACAACATAATAGAACAGATGGACCTAACAGACATCTACAGAACTCTGCACCCAAAAGCAACAGGATACACATTCTTCTCAAGTGCACATGGAACATTCTCCAGAATTGACCACATACTAGGCCACAAAAAGAACCTCAGTAAATTCAAAAATATTGAAATCCTACCAACCAACTTCTCAGATCACAAAGGTATAAAACTAGAAATAAATTTTAGAAAGAAATCAAAAAGGCTCACAAATACATGGAGACTTAACATCATTCTCCTAATTAATCAATGGGTTAACGACCAAATAAAAACAGAAATCAAAAAATATATGGAGACTAATGACAACAACACAAAGCCACAACTTCTGTGGGACGCAGCAAAGGCAGTTCTAAGAGGAAAGTATATTGCAATCCAGGCCTATTTAAAGAAGGAACAACATTCCCAAATGAATAGTCTAAAGACACAATTACTAAAATTGGAAAAAGAAGAACAAATGAGGCCCAAAGACACCAGAAGGAGGGACATAATAAAGATCAGAGAAGAAATAAATAAAATTGAGAAGAATAAAACAATGGAAAAATCAATGAAACCAAGAGCTGGTTCTTTGAAAAAATAAAAAAAATAGATAAACCTCTAGCCAGACTCATTAAGAGAAAAAGAGAATCTACACACATAAACAGAATCAGAAATGAGAAAGGAAACATAATGACGGACCTCACAGAAATACAAAGAATTATAAGAGAATATTATGAGATCTGTATGCTAACAAGCTGGAAAACCTAGAAGAAATGGACAACTTCTTAGAAAAATACAACCTTCCAAGACTGACCAAGCAAGAAACAGAAAAACTAAACAGACCAATCACCAGCAACGAAATTGAATCGGTAATAAAAAAAACTACCCAAGAACAAAACCCCTGGACCAGATGGATTCACATGTGAATTCTACCAGACATACAGAGAAATAACACCCATTCTCCTTAAAGATTTTCAAAAAATAGAAGAGGAGGGAATACTTCCAAACTCATTCTATGAAGCCAGCATCACTCTAATACCAAAACCGGGCAAAGACCGACCCAAAAATGAAATTACAGACCAATATCCCTGATGAACGTAGACGCAAAAATACTCAACAAAATTAGCAAACCGAATTCAAAAGTACATCAAGAGGATCATACACCATGATCAAGTGGGATTCATCCCAGGGATGCAAGGATGGTACAACATTCGAAAATCCATCAACATCATCCACCACATCAACAAAAAGAAGAACAAAAACCACATGATCATCTCCATAGATGTTGAAAAAGCATTCAACAAATTCAACATCCATTCATGATAAAAACACTCAACAAAATGGGCATAGAGGGTAAGTACATCAACATAATAAAGGCCATATATGACAAACCCACAGCCAATATTATACTTAACAGTGAGAAGCTGAAAGTTTTTCCATTAAGATCGGGAACAAGACAGGGATGCCCACTCTCCCCACTTTTATTCAACATAGTTCTGGAGGTCCTAGCCATGGCAATCAGACAACACAAAGAAATAAAAGGCATCCAGATTGGCAAGTAAGAACCCAAACTGTCCCTGTTTGCAGATGACATGATATTGTACATAAAAAACCCTAAAGAATCCACTGTAAAACCACTAGATCTAATATCTGAATTCAGCAAAGTTGCAGGATACAAAATTAATACTCAGAAAACTGTGGCATTCCTATACACTAACAATGAACTAGCAGAAAGAGAAATCAGGAAAACAATTTCATTCACAGTTGCATCAAAAAGAATAAAATACCTAGGAATAAACCTAACCAAGCAAATGAAAGACCTATACTCTGAAAACTACAAGACACTCATGAGAGAAATTAAAGAAGATACCAATAAATGGAAACATATCCTATGCTCAAGAATAGGAAGAATTAATATTGTCAACATGGCCATCCTGCCTAAAGCAATCTACAGATTCAATGCAATCCCTATCAAAATACCAACAGCATTCTTCAATGAACTAGAGCAAATAGTCCTAAAATTCATATGGTACCACAAAAGACCCAGAATAGCCAAAGCAATCCTGAGAGGAAGAATAAAGTGGGGGGATTATGCTCCCCAACTTCAGGCTCTACTACAAAGGCACAGTAATCAAGACAATTTGGTACTGGCACAAGAACAGACCCACAGACCAATGGAACAGACTAGAGAGCCCTGATATAAACCCAACCATATATGGTCAATTAATATACGACTAAGGAGCCATGGATATCCAATGGGGGATATGACAGGCTCTTCAACAACTGGTTTTGGCAAAACTAGACAGCCACATGCAAGAGAATGAAGCTGGATTATTGTTTAACCCCATACACAAAAGTAAACTCAAAATGGATCAAAGACCTGAATGTATGTAATGAAACCATAAAACTCTAAGAAGACAACATAGGCAAAAATCTCCTGAATATAAGCATGAGCAACTTCTTCCTGAATGTATCTCCTTGACCAAGGGAAACAAAAGCAAAAATGAACTCGTGGGACTACAACAAACTAAAAAGTTTCTGTATGGCAAAGGACACCATCAACAGAACAAAAAGGCATCCTACAGTATGGGAGAATATATTTGTAAATGACATATCTGACAAGGGGTTAACATCCAAAATATATAAAGAACTCACATGTCTCAACACCCAAAAAGCAAATAACCCGAAAGATGGCGGCGTGAAAGGTGAGACACAGGCTTCCTCCTAAAACCTCATATAATGCGAAAATATAATTAATACAACTAATCCTGAAAGAGTAACAGGAAAGAGGTCTGTGCCATACACCTGGAGAAAAGAGCAGACCTCATGGAACAGGGTAACGTACCGAAGCTATGGCCCAGCAGGACCCAAGCCCTTCCCTCACCCAGCTCACCTGGTGGGAGGAAGAAAAACAGAGCAGGGAGGGAGTAGAGGCCTGGGACTGCTGAATACCTAACTCCAGAGATATGGTCTGGGAGCACAAACCTGCATTGTATGGTGCTTGCATGATACTCTCGTGATTACGGGGTTGGAAAGCTAATACAGGCAGAATTCCTGGAGAAACAGAATCCAGCCGCTTGTGGATAGCAGGGATCTGGCTGCTCTAGGACAAAAGAAAGATGGGCAGTCTGAGAGACTTCCTAACAAGGAAGCCCTTAGCAAGAGGGCTGCAAAGGGGCAAGGATTGCACAGAGCTTACTGCTCAGGAGAGAGGACAGGTACACAAAATTGCCCAGGTGCACTCTGCCCAGCAGGTTGGGAGCTTTTCCATAACGACTCTCATATTTAAGGAGGAAAAATAAATCTTCCTCTTTAGACAATCTTCAGGTGCTCCAGCTCCCTGGCTGGCTACACAGCTCCAAGGACCCCCTCCGTGATACACAGCTTACTGCATCTTTCTCCCAGCCAGCCCCACCTGGCTTGCAAACCAGCGAACCCTACCCTGGCCTTAGCCCAGCCAGAGGGAAGATCTGTCTACAGCAACTACAAACACAAAGCATAGAGGCTTATACCTATGTGCTAGGCCCACTGGTTCAGGCAGTGGAGACAGGCATTGCAGCTGGGAAGCAGGAAACAGCTCTTTTCTCCCTCAGGCAACAATACCACTCCCCTGCGACCCCCGACATTGCTTCAGGGGCTGAGCAGCTCCAGGGAGTAGAGCTTCTGGGCACTAGAGGGCGCCATATACAACATGAAACACCAACGGCGGTTTTTTTTTTTTCCTGATTCTACTTTCTCTGTAAGAATTTGCCTTTCACTTGATAATATGGGTGAATGTTGAAACCACAATGTTGTTTGTGTGAAACCTTCATAAGATTATATATCAATGATACTATAACAATAATAATAATAAAAGAATTTGCCTATCTAGGTACCTCATATAAACAAAATCATAAGTATTTATCTTCTGTGTCTGGATTATTTCCCTCAGCATGTTTTTAAAGTTCATCTTTGCAGCATGTATCTGCCTTCATCATGGTCGGATAGCATCCCATCATTTACTCACATCCCATTTTGTGTTGTGCATCTGTTCATCTGTTGATGCACACAGTTGTTTCTAACCCTTTGGCTATTGTGAATAATGCTTCAAGGAGTGCTGGCATACAGATATTTGTCTGAGTCCATTTTAAATTCTTTTGGGCATAGACCTAGGAGTGAAATTGCTGGGTCCTACAGTAATTCTATGTTTAGCTTTTTACTGAACTTCCAGGACATACTTTTCTCCTTCCTCCTCTCTTCAGAGTAAAATTATTAATACAACTCCTGAGAAAGATTTAAATGACATCAACCTCATGACTCTTTCTGAAAGGGAGTTCAAAATAAAAATCATTAACATGCTCATGGAGGTATGGAAAGATATTCAAGAACTCAGGAATGAATTCCAGTTGGAGATCCAATCACTGAAGAGCACAATGGAGGGTATTAAAAGCAGATTGGATACGGTGGAGGAGATGATAAATGAAATAGAAACTAGAGAAGAGGAATACAAAGAAGCTGAGGCACAGAGAGAAAAAAGGATCTCTAAGAGTGAAAGAATATCGAGAGAACTGTGTGACCAATCTAAATGGAACAATATTCGTATTATAGGGGTACCAGAAGAAGAGAGAGAGAAAAAGGGATAGAAAGTGTCTTTGAGGAGGTAATTGCTGAAAACTTCCCCAATCTTGGAAAGGAGATAGTCTCTCAGGCCATGGAGATGCACAGATCTCCCAACACAAGGGACCCAAGAAAGACAACACCAAGACATATAGTAATTAAAATAGCAAAGATCAAGGATAAGGACAGACTATTAAAAGCAGCCATAGAGAGAAATAAGATCATATACAAAGGAAAGCCCATCAGGCTATCATCAGACTTCTCAACAGAAACCAAAAAGCAAATAACCTGATTAAAAAATGGGCAGAGGATATGAAGAGACAGTTCTCCAAAGAAATTCAGATAGTCAACAGACACGTGAAAAGATGCTCCACATCACTAATCATCAGGGAAATGCAAATTAAAACTACAATGAGATAATGTGCTAATTGTGGCGCCCCTGGTCCCCTTCTCCCTCCCTCCCCTTCCGCCCTCCCCAGCCCCTTCCCTTTGGTAACCTCTAGTCCCTTCTTGGCCTCTGTGAGTCTGCTGCTGTGCTAACATCCTTTTTTAAAAAAGAAAAATGAGATGTGGTAGAAAAATTAATGGCAGTAATTTATAAAATTGCAAATGAACAATACAGAGGATCTACTTCTAAAACCAACCACGTTCCTTAGCATTAAAATTCTGCCCCAAGAGGTGACTTTTACCTTAGAATTTAAAATACCTTCAACACTACGGGCTCCAGGGGCAAAAATCTGCCACATACTTCTCTTGGGCTGATGTGTGTCACTTACGAAAGTACTGTCCAACCCCCCCGGACTGAGAGCTCATGTCTTTTGTACTCACTCCCTCACTGGATTTTCACAGATCTGGTGAAATTCTCGTGGACATTAAGGGAGCACTGCTTGGGCCTGAGTCTCCTATTATATATTAAAACCAAAAGAGACCTGCTATCTCTCCACATAGACCTACAAGCTGTCACGTAAGAGCTGGCAAAGGCTGAGAGTTCACCATTTTGCTGTAAACCTGTCTAGTTTCATAACAAGAAAAAGCATTTAAATTTTTTTAAAGAGAAAATCTAAGCAATTCCACAGGAGTGACAAAACACCTCAAATAATGAAAGTGTAGCGACTTATTTTCTTCTTATATTGTTCTTCTTTCCTGATATATAAGGTTTCTAAGGCACTTTAAAGTGTTGACAGTTATCTCTTTTCCAGGAGAATGAAAATATACTGCGGTCAATTGATTTACTTAATTTTGTGTTTCCTGTTAAAAAAGGCTAATGAACTGGAGGCCGCAAAGTTACTGGAAATTCTGTAACTGACATTTGCCATCAGCTCCTAACTCGCCTTGTTTCCTAATGTTTACCTTTTAGAAATCATGCCCCAATCATGGTTCCGGGATCCTGTAAAGCAGGGTCTAAAAACATGTTCACATGACACCCACAGCAACAAAAACACAGGAGCGAGGGAGCCTCGGAGGGGGGAGATGCCCAGGCCCTAGTGGGCAGCAGTGGACATCCCTGAAGCAGAAGAAAATGTTAAATCAGGACATAGGGCCTCAGCTGGGATGGGTCCCAGCAGCTCCGCCCTGACTGGCCCTCATACGCAGAGAGAGGCCAGGCCTGGCCCTGTGTTGTCACCCAGGTCGGCTGCAGGGCCAGGTGGGCCTAGAGCGTCAGAGCTGCTGGCTGGGATCGGCCTTTCCCTCCTGCCCCGTGGGCCTGTACGGGTGACATCACTTCCTCCGTCAGAGCAGGTAGGGAGAGCAGTGCTCTAGAGCCTGGTGGGCCTCCCCTCCCCCTCTCACTGCCCTGCCCTGTTGGCAGGGCCCCTGTTGACCTTAGCGACGGAACTCTGCAGGGTTCTGAGTGGTCCCCTCTGACCACAGACACTGGCACTCGGAGGCAGAGCTGTGGAGCCCCGGCAGCCATGGAGGCCTGCTGCCTGCCGCCAGACTCGTGTGCCAGCTGACCCTGGAGCGCCTGTGAGGGGCTCTCCTGGCAATCACTGAGAGCTGGGGATGCCCAACAGGACTCCTTGGAGTCCCCTGGGGGACCCTGGCATGTTGTGTGGGGATGCTTTTCATGGTAAGGAGAGCATGGAATTCACGACACACCAAGGCTCAGGGCAGAAGCTGTTCTGCCCGCCATGAAGTACCTGGAAACCGTGGTGACACTGCAGAACAAACGACTCCAGCCGATGACACCGGCAGGGCACCTGGATGTCAGGGCACCTGTGGGGGAGGCCAGTCCTCCCATCCTACAAAGCCTGAGCTTGGCAGCGGTGACCACACACCGGAGGCTGTCCATTCAGGACACTCTGGGCCTTCTGGCAAAGGGATGGGGGAGCCAGCCTCCTACACTTCCCAAGGCCACTGATGAGAAACCGACCCTCAGGGAATCACAGGAGGATGGAGAACAACTTGGGAAGAAAATGCTGGATGACTGGAAAGGAAACAATGCTTTTCCAGAAAGGGCAGAAGTCCTTGCCCAAGACATCGCAAGATGCAGGCAGAAGCTGAAGGAAAAGGAGAAGAAGGAAGAGCTGTTGTGGTCGAACGCACGCACAGAACAGGACCTGAAAGAGGGAGTCAGCCGACCGTCAGTGACCAAGACCCTGCTCCATGCCGTCCCCGCACTTGTGCCCCTGAGACATCTCCCGATGGTGGGAGCCTGGAAGGTGAGCAAAAGCGGGAAGTGAGAAACTGCAAACATCCCGCCCCGGGTCAGAGGTGGCACTGAAGGCTGACATGCACGATGCTGACTCCCCTGTGTCCCCTCAAAGCCCTGAGAGAGCCAGATCACTGAGGGAACAAAAGCCAGTGAATGAAGAGCTGAGAAAACAAACAGCTGCCCTCCAGGCAGAGGAATCATCTCTGAGGTGTAAAATCCTACAGCTGGAAAGTCAACTACTTCAGCTGAAGCTCCAGAATCTGCGTGAACTACACCAAGAACGTACCATGCAACTTGAGAGCCAAATCGCTAAGGAGGGGAAGAGGTGTGCAGAAATTGAGAAGAAACGGATTAACCTGTGCAGAAACTGGAAGTTTCAGATTCTCCAGCTGCGCAACAAGATAGCCGGAGACATGGGCAAAGAATTGGAGAGAACCAGGTCCTTTCAAAGGGAGTTCCTCTTGCATGAGAAAAGGGCTCAGAAAAGCTGGAAGGCAGTCCTGCAGACTGAGAGAAACCTCAGAAGATAAGAAGAGAAGGCAACCGCATCAGAAAAATGCTGGCCGACGCCCAGGCCCACCTGCAGCCTTTCCCAAGTGGCCTGTCTGCTCCTGTTGCTCCACCTGCAGCCCACGGAGGCCACACGCTGTCCCGAGATGCCCTGAATTCTCAGGCCCCCCTCAGGAAGGAGTAGGGTGTCACCATGAGGGCCCAGGGGGCAGGGGTGACCTGCAGGTGTGACTCAGCTCACGGCAGCCAGGTCCTGATCACCCACAGCCATGGCACAGCTCTGCAGGTGTTTCTGTCTTTAAGCTAATTTTGATTTCTCTCTTTTAGGTTTAGCTACTGTTATTTAACTGATACTACAATTCCCTTATCCAAGTAAGCATAGCATTATAATTTTAAGAGTATTTTTCAAATAAAGTTTCATTTAATTAAAAAAAAAGAAATAGGACATTATTTTCTAAAGTGATATAGACTGGCAGGATGTATCACTAGCGAAGGAATGGTTTATAATGAAGCAAATGATCTCTCCTAAAGTCAATATTCAACAATGGAAACTAAACTACATCAATCATATTTTCTGTAAGTGGCTAACTGCTCTTTTAGGAATTTCAAACTAATTGGTAATATATGTAAGTCCAGTATCACTGATTCACTTCAGTTCTACAACTTAACAAAACAGAAGAAATGGAGAAGAATGCAAGAGATTTGCAGGAGAATGTTAGGGAAGGATGGGGTAACACTTCTCTTTAGTGCTACACTAAGGCAGGATGAAATCCAATGGGTGATAGTCTAACTTAGGTTGACTGTGCATATGAAGTGATATCCTACCCTTACATTTATTTTTCCCATGAGTTTCACTTTTCCTTTGGGCTGCAAAATTTCCTATAATCTTAAAAAATAGGCACAGTGAGAAATGCTTAAATATAACATAAAAAATACAGACAGGAAGAAGAAAACAAAATGCGCATTGTCCTAGTCATTATATGATCACCGTAAACATTCTGGTCTATTTGTTTCTAATCATTTTTCCTATGAAGAAGTTTGAAATTTTTTAGACAAATCTAAACGGCGCAGTTGCTTATGTTATACTCCTTCTACCAATATTTATTTTCCAGGGTATTATGATAGTGTCAATAAACATTTCTCATGGCTGAATATTATTCTGTAAAATGCACTACCACATTTTAAAAACAGAAAAATGATCATGAAGTCTAATATTTTAACAAAGTGAATCCTAATAAAGTATCTTAGCATTTCCTTTCATTTTAAAGGTAACATTTTGGGGAAAGTGTTTTCATACTTTTTTATGCAAAGAGTTCATATTAGTAAAGAAGGAAGAACAATCCAGAGAATGACAGAAATATTTATAAATCATGTAATAAGGGACTTATAGCCAGAATATATAAAAAGCTTTACAACGATAAGAAGGCTAATGAGCCAAATTTAAAACAAAGATAAAAATGAACAATTAGAAAAGGAAATTAAGAAAAATAATTCCACTTACAATAACATCAGAAAGAATAAAATGCTTAGAATTAAACATTGAGGCGAAAGATCTGTATACGAAAACTATAAAACATAGCTGAAAGAAATTAAAGATGACATAAATGGGAAAATGGGATGACATCTAGTGCTCACAGATGAGAAAACTTAATATTGTTCAGTGTGAATACAACCCAAAGCAATTATGGATTCAATGCAATCACTATCAAATCCTGATGACATTCCTTCCAGAAATAAAAAATCCCATCCTGAAATTCACATGGAATCCCTGTTTAAGGGACCACGAACAGCCAAAATATTAAGAAAGATCAATGTAGGAGATCTCACACTTCCTGATACCAAAACTAATGTCAAAAAACTACAGCAATCAAACGTGCAGTAATGGCATGAAGACAGAAATACAGACCACTGAAACAGAACAGACAGCCCAGAAATAAACTCTCACATATATCGTCAAATGATTTTCAACAAGGGTGCCAAGGTCATTCAAAGGGGAAAGGACAGTCTTTTCAACAAATGCTGGGAAAACTGGCCATCCATGCAAAAAAAAAAAAAAAGAAAAATTATGTTGGACCCATATCTTACACCATACATAAAGATTAATTAGAAATGGATCTAAGACCTAATAAAAATCTTAGAAGAAAACATAGAAAGAAAGCTTTATGACACTGGACTTAGAATGATTTTTTTGGATCTGATACCAAAAGCATAGTCATAAAACCAGATAAACTAAAATAGAAATAAACTGGACTACATCAAAAATTTAAACTTTGTATATTAAAGGATACTATCCAGAGAGGGAAAAGGCAATCTGAAAATGCTTGCAAGTCATATATCTGATAAAGGACTTATATCCAGACTAACTCCTAAAATTCAACAAAAAAAATCCCCAAAGACCTGATTTAAAAATGGGCAAAGGACATGAAAAGGCTACATACTGTATGATTCCAACTATACAGCATCCTGGAAAAGACAAAACTATGGAGACAGTAAAAAGACCAGTGGTTGCCAGGGGTTGGGTAGGAGGAGGGACGAAGAGGCGGGGCACAGACGGCTTTTCGGGCAGTGAACAAACACACTCTGCCCCTATCACTACACACTGCCCTGGCCCAAAGGACATATGAGAGTGAGCCCTAAGGTGACTAGGACCTCTGGGTAGTTCTGATACGTCAAAGTTGGTTCACCAGTTTTAACAAATGGACCACTCTGGTGGGGGATACTGGTGCTGGGGGAGGCGACACATGCGTGGAGGCAGGGCATAAATGCAAAATCTCTTTCTTCCTCCCGATTTTGCTGTGAACCCAGAACTTCTCTAAAAAATATGTCTTTAAAATAAATTTTTAAGTAAATAAGCAAAAGACCTCAGTAAATACTCCTCCAAAGAAGAACAGTCAATAAGCCCATGAACAGATGCTCAACATCACTCATCATTATGGAAATGCAAATAAAAACCAAATGAGATACTATTTCATAACCATTATGATGCCTTAAAAAGACTGACAATAACAAATGTTTCTGAGGATGTGTTATAATTGGAACCTTCACACAATGCCAGTGGGAAAGTGGAACAGTTTCTTTGGAAAATAGTTCGGCAGTTCTGCAAAATACTCAATGTAGAGACACTATATGATGTGGCAATTTCGCTCCCAGGTACAAACAGAAACCCAAGGGAAATGAACACATGTCCACAACGAAATTTTGCACATGAACGACTGGAGCAGCATTATTCCTAATATCCAAAAAGTGGAAACAACCCAAATGTCCGTCAACTGATAAATGGATAAATAAAATGCAGTATGTCCATGCAATGGATTATTTGGCAATAAAAAAGAATGAGGTACTGATACATGCTATGACATGGGTGAACCTTGAAAATATCATGCTAAATAAAAGAAGCCAGTCACAGAAGACCGTATGTTGCATGATTCCATTCATGCAAAATGTCCACAATAGGCAAATCATTAGTGACAGACTATAGGTATGTGGTTGCCTGGGACGGAGGAGAAGGGGTAATAGGGAGCAATAGCTCATGACTATAAAGTTTCTTTTTGGGATGATGGAAATGTTCCAAAATTGATGGTGTTGATGGTTTCACAAGTTTGTCAACAAGCCTGAACCACTGAACTGTACACTTCAGATGGGTGAATTGTATAGTATGAAAATGACAAAGTTGCTTAAAAAAAGAAATTCGAGTCTGGCACCACATCAAGTTAAGGAATGTTATTTTCAACCTATTGAATACCTCATCTAATTGTTTTATACCTTTTTTGCAGCTGCACAGAATTCTAGTAATTAAATTGTTTTGAAATGAGGATCAGGAAAGCAATAAAAACTAATGTGGAACCTGACTAAATAATATAAAGCCCCAAAGGGCCAGACTATAAGGAATGGCAGAGGGAACAGCACATGCAAAGACAGAGAGAGGTACATTTGTGAAGGAAAAGAATTATTTTAATGATGCAGAAACAGGGTATGGGGGTGGGGGGCAGCAGGGCAACGCCGAACGTGAGGTAAGAGTCGTGATAGGCGGTCTCGGAGGGCTCAGGCTGTCCTTATGGCGAAGGGACACCCAGGAAAGGTTTCAGAGGAACGATACCAGATCACAGGCGAGATCACCTGACCACCACGTGAAGACTCAGAGAAAAGTTCTAGGAGGGAATTCTCAGACCCACAGTATCAGCATCACCCATGATTGGCAGAAATGCAAGTTCTCAGGCCCCGTCCCAGACCCACTGAATCAGAAATGCCAGGGGTGAGGCCCAGCAACCTGTATTTCAAGAAGCCCACCAAGTAAGGAATGCAAGCTCTCAGGCAGGAGAAATACCATGAAAAGCTGTTATTCACGGAACAGAAGATAGAAGGCACGTGAAGAGACCAGTGGTTGGATTTCCATTCCAGGACACCAACGAAACACCCCAAAGCGGTCACTGTTGATTTTTAACCCCTCATGGGTAGAAGAGGTTTTAATTTTTCTTCAAGAATCTCCTTCAGCATCATTGCTCTCAGGTGTAGTGGGGGAAAGGTTTTCTTTAAGCCTAACTTGCTTCTCTGGGCCAAAGTTAAGACCATCCTGCCTTCTGTAACACTTTGTGCAGACATAAAACAATCAGTGTCATCTTCTTCCTCTTCATCCCTCAGGCACTGGCATTCCTGCTCCAGTCCTAAACGGTCGGTCACTGGTGCTTTCCAGAAGTCCAGCTCCAGCCGCTCCCCCTCACAAGTACTCCTTTCAGCAAGTGAGTGTGTTGTTCTCTTCTGAGCCTCCTGCTGACTCCCCACACTCTTATTAATTATTCATTTAACATGCTTAAACTCTTAACAAGGCCCCCCAAGAGTCACAGACAACATACTTCGACAATACCAGAGCTGAGAAAGAGAACATACTGACAAAATCAGGGCCGAGAGCAGGATACTGCCGGGGCACCTCCATACACAGTGACATTAAGAGATTAGAGAAAGTCAGAAAAGTAATTGGGAGACAGTCTGGGTAAAAAGCAATGAGGTGTTCTCAAATGGATACATTAAAAGGAGGACTTAAAGTGAGAAGTATTTCAGTAACCAACTCAAATATTGTGTAAAGAACAGGTGTGGAGGAAGCGGAGTCCCACTTCAAGAACATGAAACCCACGACACCTGCGGGGCAGGGAAGGGTGCCCACCATGCAGCTAAACAGAGGGCCCGGATGCCTGGAGAAAAAGAAGAGGTCAAGATACAGGTTTCCAAATAACCACCCAGGAAAAACAGGGAAGCCATAGGAGTAGATGGGTTTGTTAGGGGGAAAGTTTCAAGAGAAAGGGAAGAATGGTTTAAAACATTTTTTGGAACATGTATTATGAAGGGGAAAGGGAATAAAACAAGATAGGAACCATGAGAGCAGCCAGAAATGCAACAAAAGAAATAGACTGTACAGTGTTCTCCTTCCAAAGAGGAGAGCAGCTTTGTTAGGGCAGAGCTGTGTGAAATATGAAAATATGAAAACAGAAACCCTAAAAGTAGCAAACCACTGACAACCTTTAGGAAAACAATTCAGTTGAAAGGAGAGAAACAGGACCTAGACACTACAAAGGGTCAAAATACTCAGGTGCTAAGGAAGTAGAAAAAGGCAGTGTGGACACATTTTAATATTTTTTAAAATTCAGAGCTAAAACGTGCGTCTTGCTCAGAGAGGTTTGCTGGCCCACTCTAGCTCCAGTAGCATTTGCCGTCCCATAATTCTCATCCTTCTGCCCAGTTTTATTTTCAGAGCACTTGCAACTTCCTATGCCTATTGTCTGTTCCCCTCTAAGAAGGAAGGGACTTGGTCTGTTTTGTTCACTGCTATATCCCCGGTACTCAGAACAGCAGCTCTTTATTTTTTAATATTTATTCCTAAATAAAGATACACTGCCTAAAATATTCCTGACCAAGACAGCATTTTGACCAATTTGTCAAATAACTACCAAAAAGTGAGGGGAGTAAAGTATTAACCTGGAGCATGATACTTTTCCTTTTTAAAAAGTGGGTGCCACTTATGTTTAGTACACATGGTGTGGGGGGTCACGGGGAACACAGTGTAGCACAGAGAAGGCACACAGTGAACCTGTGGCATTTTACTACCCTGATGGACAGTGACTGCATTGGGGCATGGGGGGGACTTGATAATATGGGTAAATGTAGTAACCACATTGTTTTTTCATGTGAAACCTTCATAAGAGTGTATATCAATAATACCTTAATAAAAAAATTAAAAAAAAATGAAGGTGAAGTAAAAACAAAAATTAAAAAAAAATGAAGGTGAAGTAAAAACATACAAAAGCTAAATAATCGCCAGCAGATCAGAACTGTTAAATGAAAAAACCTTCATTCAGATAAAAGGAAAATGATATTGGATGGAAATGTGGACCTACTCTATGGTCTAAAAAACACTGAAAATGATAAATATGTGGGTTAATAAAAAACTTTCATTTAAAAATAAATGGGTGCCATATAGTATGTTAGGACCAGTAGTGCCCAACAAAGGTCAGAGCAAAGAGCAGAGTTAACAAGAGCCATGAATCATGCCCCAAAACACCCCAACTTCACTCTCTGCTCAGTAAATCGTCAGCCATTCCCTTACTGCACCATTATTCTGCTGTCATCATCACACACTTCATCTTAGATGGAGCACAGAAAAATCCCCATATCCAGACTGCTATGTAACAGCTTTAAGACATAATTTACATACCATAAATTTTACCATTTAGTATAATTCTGTGGCTTTTAATATATTCATAGAGTTGTGTAACAACCGCTGTCTAATTTTAGAACATTCTTGTCACTCTAAAAGAAATCTGTACCCATTAACAATCACTCCCCAATCCCCTTTCCCCTACATCCCTGGAAGCAACTAATCTATTTTCTGTCTCTGTGGATTTGGCTATTCTTAACATTTCCATAAATGGATTCACCTAATACGTGGCTTTTTGCGTATGGATTCTTTCACTTAGTACATTTTCAAGGTTCATTTATGCTTTAGCATGTATCAGTACTTCATTCTTTTGTAGTGCTGAATAATACTGTTGGGTAACACCACATTTTGTTTAACCACTCATTAGTTTATGAACATTTGGGTTGCATTTTCTTTTTGGCTATTATGAATAATGCTATGACCATTCCCATGTTGATTTTTAAAGATGATTTTTATATAAAATTATCTACTTGTAACAGAACTTTCACAAGAAAAATTTTACTTCTTACAAAGAAATCTCTTAATGCATGCTTCAGGATTCATCAGTGGAAAAGAGAAACAATTTCTACAAATTATGCATACTGAACTCTTAGGGGAAATTCAAGATTACTTAAAAAATGAGCTGTAACTTTAATAGAAGTCTGAGGAAAGTATCAGAATACTTTTTGGGGGTTTTACTAAATTGATATACTGTACTAGAGCAGGCAGGGAAATGTGTTAAAACATTTTAAAAATAGCTATCAAAAATGCCACACATACATAGCCATTTATGGAAAAGGGGCCAAGAATATACAATGGGAAAGGCAATCTGTTCAACAGAGAGTGTTGGAAAAACTGGACAGCTACACGGAAGAAACTGAAGCAAGATCTTACACCACACAACAAAATGGATTAACGACCTGAAACCATAAAACTTCTCAAAGAAAATCTGGGCAGTAAACTCCTTAACATGGGTCTTGGTAATGATTTTTTTTGATCTGAAACCAAATGCAAATGCAAAGGCAACAAAAACAAAAATAAATAAGGTAGATGACATCACTACACAGCTTCTGCATAGCAAAGGAAAGCATCAACAAAATGTACAGGTAACCTACAGAATGGAAAAAGATATTTGCAAATCATATCTGGTAAGGAGTTATTATCCAGAATAAAGAACTCATAGAGCTCAAGAGCGAAACAAACAAACAAAACAGCCCAATGTTAGAAAATGGACAGAAGACCTAAATATTTGGAAAACTTCTTTTTCCAAAGAAGACATACACATGGCCAGGCACATGAGAAAATGTTCAACATCACTAATCATCAGGGAAATGCAAATCCAGACATCATGTCATGCCTGTCAGAGTGGCTATTATCAAAAAGACAAGAAGAACAAGCATTGGCAAAAACGTGGAGAAAAGGAACCTTTATTGACAGTTGGTGGGAATGTAAACTGGTGCAGCCAGTATGGGAAAAAGAATGGAGGTCCTCAAAAAATTAAGAATGGAACTACCAGATTATCCAGAAATTCCACTCCTGGGTATTTATCTGCAGAAAATGAAAACACTAACTCAAAAAACATATATGCATCCCCTTATTCACTGCAGCATTATTTACAATAGCCAACATATGGAAATAACCTAAGTGTCCAACATATGGAAATAACCTAAGTGTCCATCAATGGGTGAATGGATAAAGAAATTGTGGTCCATGTATACAACGGAATATTATTCAGTCATAAAAAAGAAAGAAATCTTGCCCTTTGCAATGACACAGATAGACTTTAAGGGCATTATGCTAAATGAAAGTAAGTCATACAGAAAAATACCTTATAATCTTATATAGAGTATGTAAAAA
Organism: Phataginus tricuspis; assembly: GCA_029783875.1. Taxonomy (NCBI): domain Eukaryota; kingdom Metazoa; phylum Chordata; class Mammalia; order Pholidota; family Manidae; genus Phataginus; species Phataginus tricuspis. The sequence goes on along the minus strand of JAQQAC010015530.1, from coordinate 8,059,189 downwards.
TCAAACCAACAAGCAAGCTCAGAGATTCAGAGAACAGATTGGCAGAAGCAGGGGTGGAGCATGGGTGAAATGGGTGAAGGGAGTCAAAAGGTACAAACTTCCAGTTATAAAATAAAGTCACAGGGAGATAATGTACAGCATGGTGACTATAGTTAATACTGTGCTGTACATTTGAAAGTTACTAAGAGAATACTTAAAAGTTTTCACCAAAAAAAAAAACTTTTATAACTGTATATGGTAACAGATGTTAACTAGACTTATTGCAGTGATTTTATAATATATGCAAATATTGAATCATTATGTTGTACATATGAAACTAATACATGTTGATTATATCTAAATTTTTTTAAATGGTTATAACTTGTTAAACACTGTGTGACTTTAGAGGATAAGCTTCAATTACCCAATATCCATGTATATAAAAATACAGTTCCCCAGACTTTGGAAAATAAAGCCAAGATCCATGTTTTCATTGAAAAATAGATGTGCATCTGAAAAATGATGCATAATTTCTTTCCTAAGAAAATCAAAAGTAAGAGCAAATTTAAGGCTAGGTTTGATACTTAAAAACACAATGATTTCTAAATAAATGAAATAATACATAATACTACCCAATATTTAGTTAACATTTACTATGTGCCAGACTTTGTTCTAAAAGTTTTACTTTTATTAAGTCATTTAAATTTTGACAAAAGCCCAGAGGCAGGTACTATTATGACACCCCTTTTTAAAGATGGGGACTCTGAGGTACTAAGGTTAATGAGCATGTTATGCACACTAGTATATGTGAAAACCTCATGAAAGAGGTGCAAAAACACACCAGTCACTACACAAATTCAACTAAGTTCACTCCACAATGAAGTCAGCCAGTTAACAAGTTCTACTCATATTCACAAAATTTCTATAATCTCTGAAAAGTGTCACTCTTGAATATGATTCAATAGCCAATCACCACCTGATATTTGAAATCTGATGAGTTCAAAGAACAAAGATCAAGACAAAGAAAAACTTGAGACACAGAAATAAAGAAAACATTAAAAAGCACTATAACATCCTCAAAAATGGGATTTCTTCATTAAATAAGAAATGAAGATTACAAAAAGAAACATGCAGGGAAAAATAAAGGACTCTTAATAATTAATACCAGACTAAAATATTCAATAGAAATATTAGAAGGCAAATGTGAAGATGCCTCTTAAAAAATTAGGGAAAAAAAAAGATACCTGAGAGGGAATAATAAATGAAAAAAGATAAAAAATAATTGGAGGATCAAACATGAAATCTTTTTATCTGACCAACTGGAGTTCCAGAAAGATAAAACCGAGTAAATACAGAAACAGAAGAAAATATCCCAAAACCAGAGGACTTGTTTCCAGATTGCAGTAGACAGGATTCTAAGACAACCCCCAAGGGCTGTGCCCCTGTGGTTCATATATGCATAACCCCAACCCGGGAAAATGATGGATTTTACTGCCAAGATTAGGTAACATGATACAACAGACTTCAAGAAAGGACATTATCTGGGTGTACAGGAAGCAATAAAGTGAGTCCTCAAAAGGGACTGGGCTCTGTCTGCCAAATCTACTGAAAGTATGAGAGAGCCTTTGGAGGAGACGGTTGAGCTGACACCTGAAGGTAGCCTCTTAGAGCTGCGAGCGATCCTGGCTGACAGGCAGCCAAAACATGGCGACTTCAGTCCTACAACTGCAATGAATTCTGCCAACCAACTGGATCTGCTTTCAAGAGGACCCCAAGCCATGGATGAGAACAGCCTAGGCGACACTTTCACTTGAGTCTTATGAGACCTTGAGCAGAGAAGCCAGCTAGGCCTTACCTGGAATTCTAACCTTCTGAACTACGATAAAAAATGGGTATTGTTTAAGCCACTAACCTTACGTTAATTTGTTAGAGCAGCAAGAGAAAACACATAGATTAAAAAGTCTGAAGATAAACAATGAAATTCTAGGAATCAAGAGCAAAGGGAGGGTCCTATCTCACCTGACAGCATTTTCAGCTGGGCATATGGCTGCCTAGAATAAAGACCACCATGCTCAGCCGCCCTTTGGCTAGTGTGGCCACATGACTATCTCAGCCAACAGGACTCAGCAGAAGTGTCAAAAGAAACTTCAGGAATCTTCTAGAAGAGGTAGTTTGTACATATCCTTTGTCCCTTCTTCACTTCCTCCATCCTGCTTCCTAGAATTGGATGCTCTCATGATAAGGTCACAACACAACTCATCTAGTAGAAGGAGCTAGAAGAATGTTTGAGTATTTGCCACCAATATACCTACCTACCTACCAAGACTTCTACATGCAAGAGAAATTAACTATCTTGTCGCAAATTATTATATTATCTGTCATTCTGATAACCTCCCAGTGATTAAAAACTAGACTGTGTATAAGGAATCAGAATAGCCCTAGACTTCTCAACACTGAAATCTAGAAAACAGTGACACAGTGCCTTCAAAACTGAGGGAAAGTGATTTCCAACCTAGAAATCTACACAAAACCAAACTCTCACTCAAATACAAAAGTAAGGAGCATTTTCAGACATACGAATTCTCAAAAAGTTGACTTTCCATGCAAGCTTTCTCAAAAAGCTCCTTAAGACTATTATTACACCAAATGATAGAAAAATCAAGAAGGAGGAAACCCAATATAAGAAAGTGAAGAGAATTCCCAGAGTGACTGAGAAGTAAAGCCCCAGACCATGTGCCAAGTTCTAGAGGGAAACTGGTCCAGGTTAGAACAAGAGGACACAGAGCATCAGAAGAGCTATCTCCAAGAAGCAACCATTACACAAAGCATATGACTGTAGTAGGACAGTACGAGAAAACAAGCATACAACCTATGTGGCTCAAGCTAGCAAAGTTGTGATAATGAAAACTCAGTGTTTATTGAGCCAAAATCCAGTTGTAAAAGAAGAGAACGGGAAAGGCAAAGTAGTTCTGGCAGGGCTTAAGAGAGGGAGAAACAACCAGAATCAAACACTTGTCCAGAGGTAATAAGTCAGCAGAAAATCTAAAATTAAAATAAAAAAAAGAAAATAATCAGTGCCCTAAGCATATTTAGATTCACAAAGAAAGCAGAAATAACAGCTGAGAAATATTAAAAGTGGCACCTCTAGGAAAATATGAAGCAGAATAAGCAGGTGTGGGACAAAGGTCAGTTTATTAGTCTCATAATATTGCCTGACATCTAAAATGAAACACATATGCACAGATATGTACACACAGAGTTTTTTAAACAGACAACTCACGTAGCCTTAAAGATTATTAAGACACACTAAAAATTGCCTGACGTGTAAGGCAGAGACACATGATCAAGTTAACGAAACACTTAAGAACTAGCAATGCCACTGAAGTAACCACAAGAAAAGCCTAAGTCACAAGTTAACTGGGACTTGCAGATTCCACTTGGGATTCAGAAAGCTGGGAAGGGCACCACTCCTACTCCAGGAACAGGAGAAAGAAACTAGATGATCTATAAAACTGTAACTTCTTGACCCCATCAAAGAACTAAATGGCAGCAAAGGTGTTCCACGCACCTTCCTCTTCTATGTTTCCCCCAGGAGAGGGGTGTGCTGAACCCCGAAGAAGCTGCTCCCAGAAACGCATGAAGTAAATCTGAGCGGAATAAAGGGTGGGCTGTGGTCAAAGCAGTGATGCACTGCCCAGATCCCCTTTGAGGGATAAAGGGCTTATTGCCCCACATGCTGGGAATCCCTGGGAAGCAGCCTTTAGCTATTCCCCACTTCAGGGATTGTCTCAGCAGAAGAAAGCCACTCATCCAAGGTCCCACCCCATCCTGAGAGCAGTCTGCCACCACCCACTGACTGTCTCCTGGGATCAAGCACTCTCACCCCAAGGCAGGACAGCTTGGAAGGGTTATCTCTTCTGCAGAGCTCCCCACGGGCAGCGGGGGTGCCCCTTGAGAGTGCATCATAGCTTGACTTCAGCCTCTGCCAGCTCCCACTTCCTTCTCCTCCCAAAGGTGTGACCCTAACACAGCAACACACCTGTTGCACACTAATCCCCAGCTCAGTCTACTTCCTGTAATGCCTAACATGCAAGAAAGCAATGTTTATACCTGTGCTTCAGGGCTGGTGTTTTCCATTCAATGGAACAATACAGGTCAAGTCTTCTGGACTGTGCCTGACACATAGTGGACATTCACTGCATAAACATGAGAAATGGTATCACAGGGAACAAGACAGATCAGCGTATATAAACCTCAGGGTTATATTACATTTATCTTCTAAATGCCACGTAAGAGAGAGAGTTCCTGAGATACAGACCACAGAAAGCATTTGTTTTCATGCATTATCAGCTCTGCTCAAAAATAGTAAGTCAATAAAAAAGGTCAGTACCATAATCCAATTATTTACCATATTGACTGTAACCGTATTTTCAACTGATTAAGATGCAAAACTTCACAATTCTAATTGCATTTGAAAAATAAGGAACAAATGCTAAATATATCTTAAAATTCTGGTATACTGACTTTGATTAAAGAACACTAGAGGTCGCTAATGCACCAAGAAAGGCCCCTCACAAAACTTAGGGAGCTGTTATTTTATATATTCCAAAGGACAAGAATTTAAAGTGCTTTATAACAAGCCAAATCCCTTTTCAACTCATCGCTCTATTTATTAAATCACAGAACCTCACTAATATATTTTAAATTATCTTCATGGTAAAAGATCACTTTGGAACAAGGTTATTTGATTCAATTCATGAGCACAATTAGAAATTAAGCTTTTTGCAATTCAATCATGCCCAAATATTGAGCACATGAATTTTGAATGTTTCCTATGTGATGCAGCCATTTTGCCTTCAACTAAGTTTTATTTTCTAATATAAGAGATTATACACTAATATTCAAATCAAACTAAGGCCCAATTTAGCATATTCTCATGTTCCAAGTTCAAGAAAACAGCAGAAATGGTCAAATGTATGAAGAACAAAGTACAGATAACTGAACTGATCTGATATGTAACTACCGAGATGAGCAGTGAGACCTGGGTTCCTGGAGGATACAAAGAATGAAATACGCTAATTCCTTGAGAGCAAGATTAATGCAATCTAGTTTTTGACTGCAATGAATTAAAGTGCTGTAATGTGCTTGGCAGATTTGGAAAAGCATAGCTTCCTTCCAGCTGCAGGAACTCAGGCAAGAATTTACAGAGACAGCACTTGAGCTGTACTTTCAAGAATGGTGGACTTTGGCCATGTGGAAATAGATGGCAAAAAACTTTAGGTACCCAGAGAATGAGAAGGTGTAGGGCTGTGAAGAACAGTGAGTAGGGCATATAGGGTTCAAGCAGATTCAATTACTTGCAACTCATTTTTGAAGCCCCAGAGTTAAGCATAGCAAATAACCCACCATCTCTGCTTTTTGCTGTTTGACTATAAATGGTACTCTTTTCTCAGCTTTAGTGAAGACTCTGTATCTGGTTCACAAGTTATCACCATATAAGCAAACAGACTGGAATGGCATAAATTGTACTCAAACACACTTAGCACATACTTACAGAGTAGATTCATGATAATTTACATAAAAATTAGTTAAAATGAAAAGTCTGAAATACAATAAATTTGTTAACTCGTAAATGCACATAAATCTTCCAATTATGGGATTATGTAATAACCCTTGGGGATATTAGACGATGGTTAATAAACAAGAAACACATCCTTTGTCATAATTCATTTACAAGGTCATTCAAATGATCAAAAAAAATTATCAGGGAAAAGGAGTGAAACAACTTTTGGCTGTGATGGCATATAGAGATCAGAGATTCATCCTGAAAAATGAGTTTAAAGCTGGACAAAATTACAAAGCTAATCATTTTCCTGGGACTGGATAACCACTAACGACAAACAACAAATTAAGAAGCATAGTCAACCGGAACTAGAACTTAAGGCGGGAACGTCAGGAGTCCTAGCCAGCCGGCCACAGACTATTCCCCACCACACCCCTCCCACCTGCTCCACCCCCCAAGTCTGACTGGCCAGGAGTGGCAGTGAAAGGCAGCAGCTTTGCCCTCTGAGGAATTAACTTGATTTGCAGGAAAAGGCCACGAATTATTGTCAGTAAAAGTAGCAAATCCAGGGGGAAATGAGTGGAAAAACCTACAAGTCTGGTGGCATGAGGCTGCTTTTCCCCTTAGATGGATTAACGCTCTGGTGCTGCTACAACATATTACTACAAACTTGGCAGCTTAAAACAACAATGACCCTATAGTCCCGTATTTCAGCAGCTCAAATGGATTCGCCAAAATGGTATCAGGAGGGCTGTGCCCCTTTCAGAAGCTCCAGAGGAGAATTCACTCCTTGCTTTTCCAGTTTCTCGAGGTCATCCTTTTCCTCCATTTTCAAGCCAGAAACATCACATCTCTCTGACCATTCTCTCACAGGCACATCTCCCTCTCACCCTTTTTCTGCCTCCCCCTTACACTGTTAAGGACCTTTGTGATTATGCGGGGCCCACCCAAATAAGCCAGAATAACTTTCCTATCTTAAGGTCAACTGCTGAGCAATCTCAATTCCACCTGCAACTTTAATTTCCCCTTGCCATGTAACCTAACACATCTTCAGGTCTGAGGGATTAGAAGGAGGACCTCCCTCACAGGGCAAATGGCAAAACAGCCTGGAAATGAGAACCAGAGAAGGATGATAAGCTGCCCACACATTCCTGGCTGACTATGCAGGAGAAACAAGGGAGGGCCCTGCAGAAAGTAAAAGCAGAGGCAGATGTGAGAAGTGCCCATATTCTTACAGCCCTCTCCAACCTGTACACAGATCCACAAGCAGAAGGGAGAAGCCTTATGTGACAGAAGATTCAAGCACAACCTGCTCCCAGATGCTAGCTGACCACCTACCTATGTAGATGTGGGGCAAACTCTTAGAAACATCTGGGGTATTATAACAAAACCACCCTAGACTGGGGGGCTTAAATAACATTTCTTACAGTTCTGGAGGCTGGGAAATACAGTGTCAAGGCACAAGCAGATTCAGTGTCTGCTGAGAGCCTGCTTCCTGGGTCACAGAAGGCTGTCTTCACACCACGTCCCCACACAGCAGAAGGGCCAAGGGCAGTCTCTGGTCCTCTTTTACAAGGAAACAAATCCCATTCATGAGCGCTCTACCACCGTGACTTAATAACTCCCCAAAGACCCCATCTCCTAACACCACCACATTGGGCGTAAGGGCTATCAATTTAGGGGGACACAAACATTCAGTCCATAACAGAAACCATGCTAAAATATTAAAATGTCTCTAAAAAACAAAGTGGAGATATCAGCAAGCCAAACACATTCCAGATTTCACAGATGAAGGCCAGACAAATAGAACAACAAACTCCAGGGGGAAAAGTCAGAGTTCAGAGTTGCTGAACTGTATTTTAAAGAATGTCTTGTTTTCAATAAAAACTTGTGAAACAGGAAAAACAAACCAGAAAAGTATGACTCATAGTCAGAAAAAAGCAGGTAACAGAAACTGACTTTCCATTGGCCCATATGCAGCATGTAGCAGATAGAGTGCAAAGCTGATCTCGTAAGATGTTGTAAGAGTTTAATAACCAGGGGAACTACAATGGTACACGGAAGACTCCTGTTAACACAAGAGGTGGCAGCAAAGGTAGAACGAAGAACAAAAAGCCTGAGACTATGATATAGAGAACGAAAATTAAAGAGGTGAATCCAAAGTTATTAAATTAAATGTGAACAGACTAAACACTAAATCAAAAGGCAGAATTTTTCAGACTAGGTAACACCACACAAATCACATATGAGTCAAAGACAAAAAGAAATTGAAAGTAAAGGAGGGAAAAGATATATAATATTTTTAATAATATAACATAATATATATATTTAATAATATAATAAACATAATAATATATAAAAACAGTAGCTAAGCGAGCTAGACTGGTTCTATTAACAAAACAAACTTTACAACAAGAAATATTACTGAAGGCAAAGAAAGACAGTTCATGATGATTTTAAATATAGGTCAATACATCAGGAAGAATTATCCAATATATCCCATACAACCCAATTATATAAAGATGTGCATCTAACGGAGATCCAAAATTCATTTAAAACTTCATGAAAAAAATCAGTTATGCAATTCAATAATTACAGTTGGAATATTCTCAATATTTGAAAAACAAACAGAAAATAAGTATGAAATATTTGCCAGTCCTATCAACTAACTTAATCTGCTGCACATTTATAGAATACTCTACCCCAAAACAGAATATACATTCTTTTCAAGCACTCAATGAACATTCGCCAGAACAGAACAAATGCCATACCACAGAATTCTTAATAAACTTTAAAATAGTTTAAAATATATTCTTCAATAAATAATTCAAAGTAAGTTCTCTGATCATTAAGGGAATTAAAAATCAACAATGGAAAGAAATTTGGGAAATCTCCAAATATTTGGCAAACAGCAAACTTCTAGATAACTTATGGGTCAAAGAGGAAATCACAAGGAAAATTAGAAAATATCTTAAAATGAATGAAAATGAAAATACAGCATGACAAAATTTATTATATGCAGCTAAGAGGAAAACGTATAGCTTTGAATGCCTTCTGCTAGAAAAACAAAGGACTCAAATTAATAATCTAAACCTTCAAGGAATAGAGAAATAGATTAAATGAAAAGAAAGCAGAAGACAGAAATAATAAAGATCAGAGTAGAACTCAATAAAATAAACAAAAAGAAAATAAATGAAACCAAATGCTGACTCTTGGAAAATATCAACAAAGTTGATAAATCTTTAGCCAAACTAACCAACACAAAAAGAGAATATACAAATTATCAAAAACAGAAGTGAAACAGAGGCTATCGTTACTTGCCCTGCAGACATGAGAAAAATTATAGGAGAATATTAACGGTTCTATGCCAACAAATTAGACAACTTAGGTGAAGTAGAAAAATACCAAGAAAGACAAAATAACCAAAACTAACTTAGGAAGAGATAGAAAATGTGAGCAGAGCAATATAAAATAATAGAGTTGATTTAGTCATTTCAAATCTTCCCACATAGAAAGCCCAAGCATAGATTGCTTCACTGGTGAATTCTGTCAAATATTTAAGGGAGAAATAATACCAACCCTTCTGAAATTGTTTCAGAAAATAGAGGAAAGAACACTTCCCAACCTACTCTATAAGGCCATGTTACCAAAACCAGACAAAACCATCTCAAGAAAACTACAGAGCAGTACCTCTCACAAATACAGACCCAAAAAATCCTCAACAGAATATTAGCAAACAGAATCCAGCAATATATAAAAAGAATTATTAATCAATACCAAGGGAGATTTATACAGAAATGCAAGGTTGGAGGAACATCAGCAAATCAATGAACAGAATACACCATATCAACAGACTAGGAACAAATCTCAAAAGACAGAGGACAAGCATTTGGCACCCATTCATGATAACCTTTCAAGACCGGAAATAGAACAGAACATTCTCAACCTGATAAAGAGCATCTAGGAGAAACTTACAACTAATAGACTTAACTTTTAAAAGACTAGATGTTATTCCCCTAAGATCAAAAAACAGGATGAGGATTTCTGCTTTTACCGTAGTTATTCAACACTGTACTGGAATCTACCTAGTAAAATGAAGGGGGAAAAAAGCAACCAGATTTGAAAGGAAAGAGTACTTAAGTCTTTTTTTGCATGATACGTATGACCTGGTATATAAAAAATCCTATGGACTCTACAAAAACATACTAGAACTGATAAACAAGTTCATCAAGGATGCAGGATACAAGATCAACATAAAAAAATCAACTGTTTTTCTATTTAATAGCAACCCAAAATCAAAAAAGAAAATTAAGAGAAAAATTCCATTCAAAATAGCATCAAAAAACAATGCATAGGAATAAATTAGCAAAAGGAAAACAACATGTGTACACTGAAAACTTTAAAACATTGATGAGAACAATTAAAGAGCTGAATAAATGGTGAGAACATTTATATTCACAGACTGGAAGGCTCAATATTGTTAAAGTGGTATTTCTTCCCAAGTTGATCTACAGTTTCAAGACAACACAACCTGTACCAAAATTCCAACAGATACTGTTACAGGAACAGACAAGATGATTTAAAAATTTATATAGAAATATAAACTTCCGAGAAGAGCCAAAGTAATTTTTAAGAAGAAGATCAGACTTGGAGAATGTACACTATCCAATACCAAAACTTAATTACAGAAGCTACGATAATAAAAACAGTGTGGTATTGATGTCAGGATATACACATAGATCAAAGGAAGAGAAGGGAAAGCCCAAAATAAACTCTTACATTTATGGTCAGTTCATTTTCAACAAAAGATGCCAAGGCAATATAATGAGAAAAGAGTCTTTCCCATAAATGGTGATTCGATTTTAAAATGTACATCCATGCAGTGGAACATTATCCATCTATAAAAAGAAACAAGTTACTGATACATGCTACAGCCTGGATAAACTTCAACAATATTATTGAATTAAAGGAATTGGACACAAAAGTTATATGATTCCATTTATAAGAAATTTCTAAAAAAGGCAAATGTAAGTAAGTATCCAGAGCTAGAAAGCAAAGCAGTGGTAGCTTGAGGCTTGGGATGGCAGCAGGGCATGAATGCAAGCAGGCATGAAGGAACACTTCGGGGTGAGGGGCGTGCTCTCTACGTGCACTGTGGTGATGGTGGTAAACGGTATAAATACACTAAAAATCACTGAAGTGTACACTGAGAATAAGAGTTTTATGCAACATAAATTATTCTTCAATGAAGATTTTTTAAAACAAAGGAACAATCAGGAGTGGCCCATCCCTGGAGTACATAAGACTAAATAAGCTCCTATCAGGGCCACTAGAGCAGAAGCCTCCAGGACCCCAGTACCTGACTTCACCGTCCATTCTAGGAGCTTGTGGCCTTTTGACCCAAAGTGCTGGATTATATACTCCAGTGGCTTTTCACCGTCGCTATTCATATGGTTACAAAAGAGGAAACATTTGTGACTGCGCTTCTAAATATTTCCCTTACAAATATTGAACATTTTTCACCTTTCGTCCTGTAAAGGCAGCTCGATGCAGCGGCGTGTCTCCCATGTCATTTAATAGATTCACTTCTGCACCAGCCTGGCAGACATGAAGGCTGCAAATTAATCTTCCACATATCAAGAAATATACAAAGGTGAAAATGACTCCTTAAAAATATATTAAAATTTTCAAAAATGATTTAATGTTGATTGGTTGTCCCTGATAAGAATAAATTCAATTCATAGTAATAGTAAAGCTTCCTGACTTTTACCTGATTCTTATCAGGTAAAAATCTACCTGATAGGTAAAAAAATTAGAAGCTACTTCTCTTTGAGTATCTATACACCTTCACTCTACTTCAGGAACACTTACGCGTCAAAAAAAAGAGAAACATCTCTGAATGAAATGTATTTTCTCCACCAACTTAATAAGTTTCCAGGAAAAACAGATGCCACCATTTAGATATACAGATCAATTTTACGATGCAACCCATGTTTAGAAATATCAATACGAGGCAAAGTATGCATCAAATTGAGAAGCATGAGGTCTAGAATTAGACCGTGCTTATTAAGGGATTCTGACAGGTTTTAAATATTTAGGATGTGCTTCAATTTTTTTAGCTGTTATGCTCAAAAAACTGAAAGTGTCTTCTTTGATTCAAATGTCCACTTTTGTAATTTTTTAAAAAATATGGTAATAAAATGATTGAAAAAATACAATTTTAATTAATCAAGCTAACCTAATTCAATATTTAGCAAAGAACAATTAAGTATCTTTCTGTTGGCTCAAAACCTGAAATCCAGGAGCTGAGGGCAGCTTTAACTAAGCCATTATGGCTCAGATGGCTTTTCTAAAACTTTTGTGCTTTCCATAACAGCAATATTTATTTTATTCATTTAAAAATTAAAGTCATAAGGGGATTAAGGGGCATTACGATGAACACATGGGGAAGGCAGTACAGCACAGAGAAGACAAGTAGGGACTCTAGAGCCTCTTACTACGCTGATGGACAGTGACTGCAATGGGGTATGTGCTGGGGACTTGATAATGGGGGGATTGTAGTAACCACAATGTTGCTCATGTGAAACCTTCATAAGATTGTATATCAATGATACCTTAATATAAAAAAAAGAAAAAGACTACAAGTTTTGGAGCCATGTGGCTTTGAGAAAATTCCTTGATTTATCCATAGTTCCGGTCCCTCATAGGGCTTTGTGAGGTTTAAATAAGATGAAATATGTGTAATGAGCTTTACCAAGTTCTTACTCAATAAATGTTATTATTAAAAAAAAAAAAGGTCATACGTATACCTTTAGTAGATCCTGGACCACTTGTCTATGTCCAAAATAGCATGCCAGATGAAGAGGTGCCCAGCCCAAATTAGACTTACTTCTTCCTAAAAATGGAAAAAGAAAGTATTCTTAGATGTTACTTAGGTAATTTTGCAGCAGAATTACTTTCTCCCTTAACAAGCTACTCCAGTACATTGGCCAGTGGCTCCCCGTCCCACTGCACTGCTGCTGAGCGAGACGCAAGAGACATGACGTCTTAAGTGGAATGGCTTAGAAATAAAAAGACCCAGGTTCTGGCGCCACCTTCCCAAGCCAATGTCCTCATTCTGAAAAGGAGGAGGGAGACATGGTGGGATTTACATCCAAACCAGATGATCTCCCGCAGCCCGTTAGCTCTAAGCGTCTGAGTCTCGAACCGTCTTGCCATCACCTGGCAAAGATGTGGTTCCCTCCATACAGCATTTCATGAAAAGCACGTCTCTTCGAAAACCTGTATGTACCATGTCAGGAGGGTGGGTGGGAAGGGGGAACCGATAATCCTTCCTACAAGCATATAGAAAGCTGTTAACTCTGCAGACAGTGACTGATAATGGAGCCATGACTTTGTAGGCTCTGAGTTACCAAAATGGTAGAGTCCAACTAGACGGCAAGAACCAAAATTAAAAGCAGTCAAATTTCAGATGTTAGCTGAGGAGGTATATAAAGCAACTGAGTGTGGTGAAAACAAACGACATAATTTAATTTAGAAGAAAGAAGAAAAATCGGGCACTACAGATTAGAGTTGAGGTAACCCCAGAAGGTCACCAAAACTCCCAGTCAGGCGGAGAGAACACAGCCTATCGAATTCCCAAGGCCCTCCACCCTGGAGTTCCACCACAGCCCAGGAGGCCCTTCGCAGGAGCAGCCAGAGGGTCCGTGGCTGCCCTCGGCTCCTGGACTTCAGGTTCTGAGCCAACAGAAACCCATCAGCCACCACCTCAGTGTTTCCGAACAGGCAGCCAGCAGTTCCGAGGGCTGCCACCGACCAACAGCATCCCTGTGGTTGTCTACTTATCCAGCTTCTCACAAGTGCTCCCTCTCAAATGTATGCCCTCTGGAACCCTAATGCCACAGCTAGTTACGTCGGAAAGCCACAGTCTGTTTCATTGAGGATTTCTTTTATCTTCTCTTCTTAACTGAGATCGAGTTCTTCCCTCAGGCTGAGTGTCTCCCAAAATTTCCACACCTACTGGTCCTCACCGAACAGAGGCCATGTGAACCTCCACACCAAAATTCAATCCTCTTTTTGGTCAGACTCCACTCAGTGATGAAGGCTCCCCCTCCCACCCCTTGGAGGCTGCTGCCATGAAGCTATGGCCATCGCTCCCTCCAAAGCCTTCTTGGCCACCACCCAGCAGCCTCCCAGTGCCCGCCCCTCCCCAGATAATCTGGGCAGCACAGTCCCTCTCCTCATGGCAGATCCTGCTACCATCCTAGGGGTTTACTACCTGAGACTACCTACCAGTATCCTGGTCCCCCAGTTTCTCGCCTTCCCTCATTTCCCACAGACTTTGCCTCTGCTCAGCGTAGGTACCCTGTGCCACAGCCATAGCCCAGATGTCATTTTGATCTCCAAATTCATGAACACAGAAAGCCCACTTTCCCACGACTCCAGCTGTTCACACAGGTATGTGCCAGACTTGCTCCACTTACCCAGCCCCTCAATTCTTTCATCACTCTTCGCATATGTAAGTGCCCCCATCTTTACTTCCTTCAATAAATCCAGCATTTATTTCTTGTTCCTTCATTTTGACAATTCTTTGACAATGTTCTTGCTTCACTATCTTTATCACAGCAGCCCAGAAAACCCCCAAAGCCTGATAAATATGCTAGCTCAGTTTAAATATACCCAGGTTGCTAAACAGGGGTGGAAGAAAAGTAACGGAACCCTGCACCTCTGTGGCGCCGTAAGGCGGGATCTCATACCTCAATGTCCGACCCTCAACTCTACTGGCCATCTTTTCATCGTGTCCTAACCAGGTGTCTCTCTCCTCTATTCCACAGCAGATACTTTAAGCCTTCACCCTTTTCCTCAAGCCTCTTTACCCAAACACCTTCCCCTTAACAAATGACCTCATCTTTTAGCTTCACAATGAAAAGAAACTTTCACAGAATTCCCCGGGCTTCCTGGCACCAAATCTACCACTGAACCTATACACGTAATCTTCCGTCCTTTCCTCCTGCTCTCTAAGACTAATCACTCTTGCTGCATGCTGGATGCTATCCCTCCCTGCTTCTCAGGCATTCCTGTTTCTCCTTTACCTCCAACTTCTCCCTCTTTAATCGGAAATAGGACTGAGCAAGTAAACACTCGTGTCTCCTCCATCTAACGAGCAAAAGCAACCAAACCCTCTCTAACCCCATGCCCCCCACCAGCTGCTGGCCTCACTCTCCCACCCCATTCCCCATCTTCATTATTCTTCCCACCTAGTTCCTTCCTACCTGCTACCCACCACCCACTGCAAACTAAGTTCATGTCCCGTCACTTCATTAAAAAGTGCCTTCAACTTTTATCAGTAAATGCTGCCACCAAATGCCAAGGGCACCTTCCAGGTTCTATGGCACTGCACCACTGGACACGCCCGCGCGCCTCCTGGCTTCTCTCCTTGCACAGCCACTTCTCCCTGCGATCCCTGGAAGCTCCATGCTCTCGGATCCATGCATGTGCCCGAATTACTCTACCTTACTGGCATCTCCTGGTCTTTCCCACTGCTTTAATTGTTTATATGCTACTGACTTCAAAATCCTTATTTCCATTTCCAACTCCCCACTAGACACCTCCATCTGGATGATACAAGAATCCCTCATGCTCACAAAGCCAAACTCGCTGCCGTCTTACACACACCCCCCATTTGTTTTCACAAGGAATTACCCCATTAAAAAACAAGCATCACTCTGGTCTGCTTTATCCTTTTCATCCCCACCCTCAGTTCTACCCATTCTGCCTCCTGAGTGTTAATGTGAAAATTAAGGGACACCTCACTGACAGGGCATTGGGAGGCCTGCAGGGGGAGCTTGCACGCCCATTGCTCCTCGTAAATCAAAGACCCCCTGGAAGAGATGCAGTCCAGCCACTTCACTCCCCAGCAAGAGGAAGACAGGTTTCCACCTTCAATCACCCCAAATGGCCCAGCCAACGAGAGGCTGCCACAACCCAGCCAATGAGAAGCCACGATGCATGAGACTCCCAGTTAACTGCACGGCCTTTGTGCTTGGAACAGCCCTCCCAACTGCCCCTTTAGGCCTAGAGTTTGCTCTTTTGTTCTCCTATGCCTGTGGTTTTGCCATAGCTGGCTTGTCCCTGGACGGCAATTTTTTGCTACTCGTAACTAAACGCATTTTTTACTCATACATGAACTATTTTTAAGGTTAACAATGTCTACTTTTCACCATTCCCATTGCTTGTACTCCCATCTAACCCATAATGGTCTCCTCTAAGTCACTGTAACAGCTTTTGAACTGGTCCCTTAACATCTAGTACATACAGTGTTTTTCCAAATGTGATTCTCTATCAAGAAATTGAAATTTCCAAAATCCTAAATTATTTTTCAAGTACTCCAAACATTCTTTATACTCTAACTACTTACCATGGATATCCAAAAATATTTGTTAATTGTGTAAAATTATCAAGTTTAGGACTATTTAGCAAGAACTGTACCCTTTATACCAGACATTACAGGTAATGTCCAAGTAACTCCACATCCAGACCCTCCAGCAAAGTGGAAAGCACCACACAGAGGCACGTGTAGACATGTCCTATAAAAATGCTTTTTCTCTGATGAAGTGGGTAGTTTAATAACCATAATATTGCACATGTAATTGTAGATTAATGATACCAAAATAAACTAAAAAAAAAAAAACACATGGAGGAGAAGATTTCATGAGATACAAGCTTTAGAAAAAATAGAGTTTAGTGCTTAGCCCCAGACACACTATAGATGCTAATAAATTCAGGGTTTTAGTTCAAGGAGTTGAGTTTGGTGTAATATAGTGTGCCTGGAATAGAATCCCTCTTCAATAAATGTTGAGTAGAATTGAAAAAAAAATGCTTTTTTTATTTCCAAAACATATTTCTTGGAACACCACTTATACCATGTATATGAAGTATAAAACGCATGTAAGCATATTAATACTTCCTGTATTTGCAAGAGTATCTCACCGTTAGCAGCAGACAGGACCATGAACACAAACTTAACACCACAGCAACAGCTGCAGGCAGAAGCAAGTGATTAGACGAGTTACTGCATATCAGTACCTCCTTCTCTCGCTTTCAACCTGACATCGGTGGATTCCTTCCAGCCAGTAACAACTCTATGTTAATTGTGAAGCTTTAATTCTGGATAAATTATAGTACATTTGACCGTTTTCTCAATCTCTCAGGGTTTGGAGAACAAGTAAGATATCACACAAAACCAAGCAATGCCAGGCACAGGTGATCGCCACATGTTAACACCTCTGGCATCCAGTCCCACCCCTTCCCATTCAATCGTACTGGGTAACCTGCACATCACCTGTGTCATTCCTCTACATAAACGCTTCAACTGCCTAAAACAAAGTCTGAGCAACAGATATAATGAGGGTGAAATTTGGAAAAAGCATTAACATCTGCTTCTCAGTTTTACATTCTCAAGTAGGTGACTTTCCACTAACTAGCCTATAGCAACCATGGGTGAGAATGGGAAGGGAAGGGAAGGATCACTAAGGATTATCGAATCAGGAATGTATATGACATTTAAAATAAATCCCCACGTAAAGATTAAGTCTTTGCTGGAGGAGGAGGAGATTTTTTAAATTCCTTTCTCATACCAAGAACCAACTCAGACTGTACTTTCTGGACAACTCAGTTTCTTCCCTTCTCCAAAGATACTACTACGTTCTCACTGCCTGTGAGGCCAATGTTTGCCTCTAGGACAGGAGAGAACGTGACCGAGCAGAATAAAATACCCATTTGGGACAGAGGATTGTGGGAGGAAAAGACATAAGATGAGACGCATGTCCCCTGATCATAAGCCTAGAGAGAAAGAGAGACAAATTGAACAAACTCTGAGAACAGGCAAGTGGCACCTGGGATGCCAGGAAAGACCCTCCAGTGGACCAACTTTCCTACCCGCCCGCTGCAAGCAGCCACATCAAAGTAAACGTTTTAGTGCAGGCAGAGGGAAGGCCAGCTTTCGGCTGACCAGAGCCTCTCTTAGCTCCCATGCATCACCAAATTCCCATATGCGGCCCTCAGCCACTCCTGTGTAGCTGAGCTGGCAAGCCTCGGCCATGGACCTGATGGAAGATATGACGGAGGCTCAGTGACAAAGCCAGCAGAACCACGCTGAGTCTCCTGAGACAACCACAGAGCACCACCTGTATTGTATAAGAAACTAAGAAACCTGATTTGACTTTGTCCCCAAATTTTATTATGCTATAAATGCTTAAGAAGTAGTAGGGAGACAGGGGCCACCGAGGAGCCCAAAGCTGTACGAACACACAGCACGGCTCACTTTCACATTGAAGTGCCATCTCCGGGGAGGTGGCGGGCGGGGAGCGACAGGCTCTGGACGACCAACCGTCTCTCACAAAAGCTACTGAGGTTTGTTAAAAGAAAACCACAGGACCAAAGCAGAGTCCCCTGCGCCAGCCCCATCACCACAAAGGACTTCACCCCTAACCTAACT
Organism: Phataginus tricuspis; assembly: GCA_029783875.1. Classification (NCBI taxonomy): domain Eukaryota; kingdom Metazoa; phylum Chordata; class Mammalia; order Pholidota; family Manidae; genus Phataginus; species Phataginus tricuspis. The sequence goes on along the minus strand of JAQQAC010015530.1, from coordinate 8,041,151 downwards.
GCAGTTTCTACCTCCCCCAGAAGTATGGTCTTAGCAACTCAGTCAGGAATTTTCTGGTCAACACCAAGGAGATAACATCACAAAGGCCCTCTCCACCCTCCAAAGGAAGATAAGCCAACCCACCTAAGATGACCCCTGACATTCCCCCTAAGGGTAGGGACCTTGCCTGAAACAACCCTTTCCTTTCGCCAACTGTCCTGCCCCCTCTCTGCCCCTAAAGTCCTTCCATTGTGTACAGTTCCTCAGAGCATCTCTACTTGCAGGATGAGACGCTGCCCAACTCACTAATCACTTAATAAAGCCGACCAGGTCTTCCAGTTTACTCAGCTGAATGTTAACAGACTGAGGTACCCAAGACTAACATTCAGTCATCCACACTCCCGTACTTGTTGAAATATCAGAGCCATCTCAGAAAATAGACCATTTCTCTGCACCTGAGAGCAGTGCCCGTGCAGCTCTGCTCGATGAGACACTGTCATTGGGCTGCTCACTTACCCATCTCACCTTCCTTCTCCCTCACCTCATCTGCCTGCAGGCCCCGGCCACCTGGGCTGCCTCTCACCTCAGGATCTTGGGACATGCTGTTTCTTTTGCCTTTTGGCCCTTTTTCTTCTACTTTCACTTAGTTAAGTCCTATACATTCTTCATATTTCACCTTAGCGTCACTTTCTCCAAGAAGCTAACCTTCCAAGTTCCAGTTATATACCTCTCCTCTGAGGTCCCAGGACACCCTGCACTTCCATATTCTGGTACATACTATGTAATGTTGACTAGTCTGGTCTATTAGCCTACCACACTTGTCTCAGTAAGACAGGAATCCTGTCTGGTGCTATCTGCAAGGTATTTCACATGACTCTGGACAGGTAAACACTCAAACCTGCTGGTTCAACTACAGTGTTTTTGAGAAGAAAAAGTTATCATGGCATGCATCTTGGGGGCTCAGGGTCACCCTTGTAGCTCATAACATTTAGGAACCATAATTTTAAGACCCAGTTTCAATTTCTTTGACTAAGAGGGTATGAGAGACATTTTACTCAGTTATGGAGGTTCTTAGGATAAGACATAGAAGTTTATTGCAAGCCAAGATCAGAAAGATTAGTGGTACATGACAGAGTAGAGCATACTCACAAGAGAAAGCTAAAAATTCCATTGAAAACTTACCTTTGCAATTAATGTCAGCAATTACTTCATTTCTTCCCACCGCTTCTAATAGCTGTCTAACTTCTTCAGCGTTGCCATTTCTAGCATGATGGAGAAGCTGTTGTTCTGCTTCTGTGTTCATGTCTAGATTTAAAAAATGATATTACTATTAATTAAGACCATAATTAGCTTTTGGATATTATCTGTTAATACAAAGAGAGGAAAATCATCCTCCTTTTCCAGCTAATGACACAAGAACCAGTTAAATGGATAGTTGCAGGGTCAGAATCTGACCCTGAGAGTCCTTGTCCTTTGTATCATTATTATTATTGGAGAAGTGCACTGGACATTAAGGCAAGTTTCTTAATCTCTCACAGCCTCAATATTTTCATCTGCAAAATGCAACCATACTCATGAGCTGTTGTAAGATTGTATTTGACTGACTGCTCTTATAGACAAAAGGTATCTTACAATTATTACATTAACTAGACATAGTTAGAATACGGCATTCATATAGAACTATCATAAGGCTGATATGTAAATTAACACATTCAAAACCAGTGCAAAAAAATCCTGAATAGAAAAATTATGGATAAGGAACTTGGAGTGACCATACTTAGAAATAAAATTCTTTTATGTTCTCTAACAAAGACTCAAACCAAATTAGAGGACTACAGCTGTATTAAAAGTATTTATGTCAAAATGTATTCCCATACAAAGTTTTTTCTTACTAATAGAGATGCAAATACGTGAAATATCGATGACATTTTTTTGCCTACCAGATTAGCAAAATTAAAGAGATTAAACATACGCAATGCTGGCATGAACAGAAAATGTGCACCCCAGGAAACTGCTAATATAAATATAAATACATATAATCTTTCTTATGTTACAGGGGGAGAGACAATTTGACAATATCAAATACATTTCAAAATACACAAGCCATTTGGGAAGCTGGCAGAGTAAAAAACACCAGGAATATGTCTCCCAACCTAGAGGACAACTGCACTGGCAGAATCTGTCCGATGTAACTATCCTGGAACTCTGGAATCTACTGAAGACTTGCAACTACCGGGGGAAGAATTAGAAGATTAACTGTGGTTAATTTAGATCAATTTCAGCTCTTAGCAGGGTAGCAGCTACCTACCTCCAACCCCAGCCACTTGGCAGGCACCTGGCATGTATTCCTGGAGCAGCTTGCAAGAGCCAGGGTGGGCAAAAAAAGGCCCTGTCTTCCAAATATTGGGAGGCGGGGCTCTGATCATTTAAAGCTGCTTCTGATCAGAGAGGTGAAGCCAAAAAGCCAAGCAGCTCTGTTTTTGCACGTTGCCCCACTGCTGCAAGCTCCTCCAGCAGGCGGGACTTCCAGGGAACTTCCAGGGCCTGGGCCCTTCCCCCACCCCACCTTCATTTTTCTATTTTCCCTTTTTAAGAGCAAGTCATTAAAGACTAGGACATTAGAAACAACTGCACACATGAGGAAAACAGAACATGACTGTGCCCACCTAAAGGCTCAGAAAAGAACTGAGAAGACCTTAAGCTCACACCTCGGGCTGACCTTCAGCATAAAGACAGCCTGCAACAAATAGAAACACAAAAACAGAAAAAATACCTTAAACCCTGGGGAAGGGGGAGCATCTGATTTCTAGAGTTACTACATTATTAGTTTCAAATGTCCAGTTCCAATAACAAAAATCACAAGGCATACAAAGAAACAAGGAAGTGGGGCCCATTCAGAAGAAAAAACATAACACACTGTCCTGAAAAAGACCTGATAACTGATGATACTAAACAAAGACTTCAAAATAACAAGATGCTCAAAGAACTAAAGAAAGGGAAGCATCTCTTTACTTGCTAGATGAGATGCTGCCCGATTCACAAATCACTTAATAAAGTCAATTAGATCTCAGAAAAAAAAAACTGAAGGAAAATATGGAGAAAGTCAAGAAAAATGGATGAACAAAATGAAAATATCAATTAAAGGGTAGAAAAGCTAAAAAAGAAGCCAGAAAGAAATTCAGGAGCTGTGAAGTACAATAACTGAAATAAAAGATTCACTTAAGGGACTCAAAGGCAGATTTGAGTAGGAAGACGACCCACAGGATGTGAAGACAGGACAAGGAGAAGTCACTCAGTCTGATAAATAAAAAAGACTGAAAGCTTAAGGGACTTGTGGGACACCAACAAGTATATCAACATATGCATCTAGGAGTTGTCCCAGAAAGAGAGAGCGAAAGAGGTAGATAGAATATTTGAAGATAAAATATCTGAAAACTTCCCAAATTTGATAAAAGACATGAATATAAATATCCAAGAAGCTCCAATGAACTCCAAGATGAACTCAAAGAGATGCATTATATAATCAAACTTTCAAAAGACAAAGACAGAATCTTAAAAGCAGGAAAAAGAAGCATATCATCACATACAAGGGAACCTCCATAAAATGCGCAGGAGATTTCTCATCAGAAATTTTGGAGACCAGAAGGCAGTGGGTAGATATATGCAAAATGCTGAAAGAAAAAGCTGTCAACCAGGAATTCCATGTCTGGCAAAACTTCCCTTCAAAAGTAAGTGAGAATTAAGATACCCCTACAAAAACAAAAGCTGAGGGAGTTCAATTCCCCCTAGTTGTTAGAACCCAGAACTACCCCCGGGCCTAGTAAGCCCCCCTTGTACCACCTGCAGCAGCTGCACCCCAGCCTTGAATTCCCCCAAGGCCTCACCCCAACCTAATTCTAAGAAAACTGTGTTCTAGTTACTGGAGAACCCATCCATTGTTCCAGTGACTCTCATTCTAGATAGTTTCCCTAGCAACGACTAGCCACCTGACCATAAAGGGCAAAGGTAACCTGCCCTTACCATAAAAGGTACCTACTTCCCTTTACTTACATACCTTCTAGATTACATCAGTCGGCAACTCGGCGCCAACTGAGCTCAACCTATAGAAAATATACAAGACATACTTGTTTTAAACCATCCAATCAGCACCCCCTCTTCCTGAACCCTGTAATGCATAGAAGTCATGGGACCAACTTCCCGCTCAAATTCCTTTACAAGCAGCTCCCCCCTTGCTGCCCCTGCTGCTCTCTCCTTAGAGACGCCATTCTGTGTTTCAGGCAATAAACTTCGCTGCTGGAGATCTCGTGTCCTCTCTTCGTGAATGAGTGACTCGGGTAGCTGAAGACCCCCCTTTTCACTAGTCCTGCCCTGCAACAAATGTTCAAGAGAGACCTGCAAAGTGAAATCAAAGGACACTAGACAATAACTCAAAGCCAGGTGGAGAAATAAAAATCATGATAAAGGTAAATACACAAGCAATTGTAAAAGCCAGTATTATTGTAACAATGACTTATAACTGCATTTTTTGTTTCTGTATGATTTCAGGGACTAATACATTTAAAGAAAAAATTCTTAGCTAAAGCTATATAAACTATATAAAACTATAACTTTGGTTTGTAACTCCAAATCTTGTTTTCTCCATAATATAAGAGACTAATGCATTTTAAATAACTATTAATTTGTTTTGGGGCACATAGTGTATAAAGATGTAATTTTGTGACATCAACAACTGAATGGGATGGAGACAGAACTGTAAAGGAACAAAGAATTTGTATATTATTGAAGTTAGGTCAGTGTAAATTCAAATTAGTGTCTTAAATTTAGGATGTTAAATGTAATCCTCCCAGTAACTGCAAAGAAAAGTTACAGAATATACACAAAAGGAAATGAAAACATTTCAGTACAAAAAAAAAAAGGCAGTAAAGCAGTAAATGAGGGACAAAAAAGTGATAAGGCATACAGAAAACAAGCAGCAAAATACCAGAAGTCCTTCTTATCAGTAATTACTTCAAATGTAAATGGATTAAACTCTCCGAACAAAAGACAGATTGGTAGAATGGATAAAAGCACAGGATCCAACTATATGCTTCCCACAAGAGACTCACTTTACATGCAAAGACACAAACAGATTGAATGTGCAAGGACAGAAAAAGATTCCATGCGAACAGTAACCAAGAGAGAGCAAAAGTGACTATATTAATATTGGACAAATTAGACTCAAAATCAAAAAAGGTTAGAGACAAAGAAGGACATAATATATTAATAAAAGGTTCAGAACAAGAAGATATAACTTACAAACATTTATACACCTAGAAGGTGATGATGAGCTATAAACTTCCAATTATAAAATAAATTAATCATGGGGATGAAAGTACAGCATAGGGAATATACTCAATAATACAGTAGTATCTTTGATGACAGGTGGTAACTACACTAACTGTGCTGAGCATTTAGTAATGTACATAATTGTTGAATCACTATGCTGTACACCTGAAACCAATAATATATATCAACTATATTTCAATAAAAAATATACAGACCTAATTACACCTCAAAATATAAAAGCGGATTGGCCTGAAGATGTCAGCATGAGAGGTGAGACAGAAATCTTCTCCCAAACCCACATATAATATGAAAATATAGCAAACATAACTAATCCTAAAAGAGCATCGGAAAAGAAGGCTGCAGCAGACTTCCTACACCCAGGGAACAGAAAAGACCTCACGGGAAAGGGTAAAGTACCAAAGCTGTGACCTGGCAAGACCCAAACCCTTCCCCCCTCCCCAGTTCTCCAGCAGGAGGAAGACAGATGGAGTGGGGAGGGGGTGGAGGCCTAAGACTGCTGAACACCCAGCCCTAGAGATTTGCTCTGGGAGGACCAACCTACATTACAAGGTGCTCTGGAGATTAATGGGGTTGGAAAACTAAGACAGGCAGAATATTTGGAGAGACTGAGATTCCAGCCACTTATGGAGAACATGAACCCACAACGAGCTGCTCTGGGACAAAAGAAAGGTGGGCACCCTGAGAGATTTCCAAACAGTGAGAGGGCTGCAAAGGGGCAAGGATAGTACAGAGCTTGCTCAGGAGAAAGGACTGATGGACAAAACTGTCCTGGCGCACTCAGCCGAGCAGGTTGGGAACTTTCAGGAGCTTCAGCTGCTCCATCCCACTGGCTGGCAACGCAGCTACGAGTTTCCCCACTGCAATACGCAGCCTATTGCTCCTTCCTCCTGGCTGGCACCAGCTCACAAAATGGCTACCCATGCCATTGAGTGAGGCCAGCCAGAGAGTGGATCCACCTATGGCAGCTATAGGTGCACAGCATAGAGGCTGCTCCCTGCGCACTCAGCCCACTGGCCCTGGAAGTGGAGGCAGGCTCTGCAGCCGGGAAGCAGGAAAGACCTCTCTCCTCCCTAGCAGGCACCAGCACCGCTCACCTGTGACCCCCACCATTGCTCCAGGGGCTGAGAAGATCCAGAGAGTAGAGCTTCTGGGCACTAGAGAGTGCTACCTACAAATATGAAACACCAAAGGAACCTAGTACAAACCAAAATGCCACACACACCAGTAAGAGGGCCAAGTGAAATTAAACACACCAATCTTCCTGAAAATGATTTCAAAATAAAAATCATAAACATGCTCACAGAGCTACAGAAAAATATTAAAGACCTCAGGGAGAAATTCAAGCAAGAGATAGAAACTTTGAAAAATACAGAAAAATATGAAATGAAACATACAATGGAGGGATTTAAAAGCAGATTAGATGAAGTAGAGGAGAAGGTAAATGAAAAACAAATTAGAGACTAGGAAGACAAAAAAGCTGAGGCACAGAGAGAAAAAAGGATCTCTAGGAATGAAAGAATATTGAGAGAACTGTGTGATCAATCCAAACAGAACAATATTCATATTATAGGGGTACCAGGAGAAGAACAGAGAGAAAAAGGGATAGAAAAAGTTTTTGAGGAGGTAATTGCTGAAAACTTCCCCAATCTGGGGAAGGAGATTGCCTCTCAGGCCATGGTGATGCACAGATCTCCCAACACAAGGGACCCAAGGAGGACAACACCAAGACATATAATAATTAAAATGGCAAAGATAGGGGAAAAGGACAGACTATTAAAAGCAGCCAGAGAGAAAAAAGATCACATACAAAGGAAAACCCATCAGGCTATCATCAGACTTCTCAACAGAAACCTTACAGGCCAGAAGGGAGTGGCATGATATATTTAATGCAATAAAGCAGAAGGGCCTTGCACCAATAATACTATACCCACCAAGATTCTCATTTAAATTTGAAGGAGGGATTAAACAATTTCCAGATAGGCGAAAGTTGAAAGACTTTACCTCCCCAAAACCATCTCTACAGTGCATTTTGGAGGGACTGCTATAGATGGAAGTATTCCTAAGGCTAAATAGCTGTCACCAGAGGAAACAAAACCACAGTAAAGAAAGTAGACCAATTAATTACTAAGCAAATGCAAAATTAAATCAACTACCCCCAAAGTCAGTCAAGGAATAGACAAAGTGTACAGAGTATGATATGTAAAATATAAAGAATGGAGAAGAAAGAAAAAGGAGGGAAAAAAAAGAACATTTAGATTGTGTTTGTAATAGCACACTGAGTTAAGTTAGACTCTTAGATAGTAAAGAAGTTACCCTTGAACCTTTGGTAACCATGAATGTAAAGCCTGAAATGGCAATATGTACATACCTATCAATAATAACCCTAAATGTAAATGTCTGAATGCAGAAATCAAAAGACATAAGACTTACTGAATAGATAAAAAAGCAAGACCCATCCATATGCTGCCTACAAGAGATTCACTTCAAACCCGAAGACATACACAGGCTAAAAGTGAAGGGATTGAAAAAGATATTTCATGCAACTGATAGGGAGAAAAAAGCAGGAGTTGCAGTACTTATATCAGACAAAATAGACTTCAAAACAAAGAAAGTAACAAGAGACAAAGGACATTACATAATGACAAAAGGGGTCAGTCCAACAAGAGGATATAACCATTATAAATATCTATGCACCCAACATAGGAGCACCCAAATATATACAACAAATACTAACAGAATTGAAGGGGAAATATAATGTGATGCATTCATTTTAGGAGACTTCAACACACCACTCACTCCAAAGGACAGATCAACCAGACAGGAAATAAGTAAGGAGACAGAGGCACTGAACAACACACTAGAACACTTGGACCTAACAGACATCTACAGAACACTCCACACAAAAAAGCAGATGGATACACATTCTTCTCAAGTGCACATGGAACATTTTCAAGAATAGATCATATACTAGGCCACAAAAAGAGCCTCAGTAAAGTCAAAAAGATTGAAATTGTACCAACCAGCTTCTCAGACCACAAAGGTATGAAACTAGAAATAAATTATGTAACAAAAACAAAAAATCCCACAAACACATGGAGGCTTAATAACATGCTCCTAAATAATCAATGTATCAATGACCAAATAAAAACAGAGATCAAGCAATATATGAAGACAAATGACAACAATAACTTAACACAGCAAAATCTGTGGGACACAGCAGAGGCCATGCTAAGAGGGAAGTATACCACAATAAAGGTTTACCTCAGGAAAGAGAAACAATCCCATATGAGCAGTCTAACTCACAATTAATGAAACTAGAAAACAAGGAACAAATGAGACCCAAAGTCAGTAGCAGGAAGGATGTAATAAAGATTAGAGCAGAAATAAATGAAATTGAGAAGAATAAAACAATAGAAAGGATCAACGAAAGCAAGAGCTGGTTCTTCGAGAAAATAAACAAAATAGATAAACCCCTAGCCAGACTTATCAAGAAAAAAAGAGAGTCTACACACATAAACAGAATCAGAAGTGAGAAAGGAAAAATCACTATGGACAGAAAAACACAGAAATAAAAGAATTATTAGAGAATACTATGAAAAATTATATGCTAACAAACTGGATAACCTAGCAGAAATGGACAACTTTCCAGGAAAATAAAACCTTTCAAGACTGACCCAGGAAGAAACAGAAAATCTTAACAGAACATTATCAGCAATGAAATTGAATTGGTAATCAAAAAACTACCTAAGCACAAAACGCCTGGTCCAGATGGCTTCACCACAGAATTTTATCAAACATTTAGTGAAGATCTAGTACCCATCCTCCTTAAAGTTTTCCAAAAAGTAGAAGAGGAGGGAATACTTCCAAACTCATTCTACGAGGCCAGCATCACTCTAATACCAAAACCAGGCAAAGACACTACAAAAAAAGAAAATCATAGACCAATTTCCCTGATGAACATAGATACAAAATTACTCAACAAAATACAAGCAAGCTGAATCCAAAAATACATCAAAAATATCATCCATCATGATCAAGTAGGATTTATTCCAGGGATGCAAGGATGGTACAACATTCGAAAATCCATCAACATCATCCACCACATCAACAAAAAGGATAAAATCCACATGATCACCTCAACAGATGCCAGAAAAGCATTCGACAACATTCAACATCAATTAAGGATAAAACCTCTCAACAAAATGGGTATAGAGGGCAAGTACCCAATATGATAAATGTCATATACAACAAACTGAAAGCCAACATTATAGTTAACAGCGAAGCTGAAAGCTTTTCCTTTAAGATCAGGAACAAGACAAGGATGCCACTCCCCTCTTTAATTCAGCATAGTTCCGGAGGTCCTAGCCATGGCATTCAGACAACACAAAGCAATAAAAAGCATCCAGATTGGTAAGGAAGAAGTTAAACTGTCCCTCTTTGCAGATGACATGATACTGTATATAAAAAACCCTAAAATATCCACCCCAAAACTACTAGAATAGCTAATTCAGGAAAGTTGCAGGATACAAAATCAATACACTGAAATCTGTTGCATTCCTATATACTAATGATGAACTAGCAGAAAGACAAATCCAGAAAACAATTTCATTCAAATTGCATCAAAAATGAATAAAATACCTAGGAATAAACCTAGCCAAGGAAGTGAAAGACCTATACCCTGAAAACTACAAAACACTCATGAGACAAATTAAAGAAGACACCAATAAATGGAAATACATCCCATGCTCGTGGATAGGAAGAATGATTACTGTCAAAATGGACATTCTGCCTAAAGCAATCTACAGATTCAATGCAATCCCTATCAAAATACCAACAGCATTCTTCAAGAAACTAGAGCAAATAATTTTAAAATTCATATGGAACCACAAAAGACAAATAGCCAAAGCAAAGCTGAGAAGGAAGAATGAAGTGGGGGGGATTACGCTCCCCGACTTCAAGCTCTACTACAAAGTCACAGTAATCAAGACAATTTGGTACTGATACAAGAACAGACCCATGGATATACAATGGGGGAATGACAGCCTCTTCATCAAGTGGTGTTGGCAAAAATAGCTACATGTAAAGAATGAAATTGGAGCATTGTCTAACCCCATACACAAAAGTAAACTCAAAATGGATCAAAGATCTGAATGTAAATTATGAAACCATAAAACTCTTAGAAGAAAACATAGGCAAAAATTTCTTGAATATAAACATGAGCAACTTTTTTTGAATGCTTCTGCTCAGGCAAGGGAAACAAAAGCAAAATGAACAAGTGGGACTATATCAAACTAAAACGCTTCTGTACAGCAAAGGACTTCAGTAGAACAAAAAGGCATCCTATAATATGGGAGGATGTATTTGTAAACGACATATCCGACAAGGGGTTAACATCCAAAATATGTAAAGAACTCACATGCCTCAACACCCAAAAAGCAAATAACCTAGTTAAAAATGGGCAAAGGATCTTAATAGACACTTCTCCAAAAAAGAAATTCAGATGGCCAACAGGCACATGAGAAGATGCTCCACATTGCTAATTATCAGAGAAATGCAAATTAAAACCACAGTGAGATATCATCTCACACCAGTTAGGATGGCCAACATCCAAAAGACAAACAACAACAAATGTTGGCGAGGATGTGGAGAAAGGGGAACCCTCCTACACTGCTGGTGGGAATGCAAATTAGTTCAACCATTGTGGAAAGCAATATGGAGGTTCCTTAAAAAACTAAAAATAGAAATATCATTTAACCCAGGAATTCCACTCCTAGAAATTTTCCCAATGGAAACAAAATCTCAGATTCAAAAAGACATATGCACCCCTATGTTTATCGAAGCACTATTTACAATAGCCAAGATACGGAAGCAACCTAAATGTCCATCAGTCAGTTGGTACATATACACAGTGGAGTATTATTCAGCCATAAGAAGAAAACAAATCCTACCATTTGCAACAACATGGATGGAGCTGGACGATATTATGCTCAGTGAAATAAGCAAGGCAGAGAAAAATAAGTACCAAATGATTTCCCTCATTTGTGGAGTATAACAACAAAGCAAAACTGAATGTACAGAATAGCAGCAGACTCACAGACACCAAAAGGGACTACCAAAGGGGAGGGGAGGAGGGTGGGTGGGGAGGGAGGGAGAAGGGGATTGAGGGGTATTATAATCGCCACACATGGTGTGTGTGGGGTCACGGGGAAGACAGTGTAGCACAGAGAAGACAAGTAGTGACTGTGGGATCTTACTACACTGATGGACAGTGACTTCAATGGGGCATGGGGGGTACTTGATAATATGGGTGAATGTAGTAACCATATTGTTTTTCATGTGAAACTTTCATAAGAGTATTAAGTATAAGTGATACCATAATAAAAAATTAAAAATATATATAAAAAGCAAAAGCTGACAGAATTGAAAGGAATAAACACTCGTACAGTAGTTGGAGTCTCAACATGCCATTCACAATAATGGATATGACAACCAGACAAGATAACTAAGGAAATAGAGGAATTAACACAATAAAGTACCTAGATATAAAAGACATGTACAGAACACTGTACTCAATATCACCATATAAATTCTTCTCAAGTGCCTATAAGACATATTCCATGACAGACAGTATATAAGGTCACAAATTAAGTGTTAGTAAATTAAAAAAGATATCAAAGTATCTTTTCCAACCACTATGGGATACTGCGTAGTAAAAGTAAAAAATTCATAAAGTTGTGGAAATTCAACAATATACTTTAAAATGACCAATGGATCAAAGAAGAAATCACAGAAGAAACTAGAAAATACTTAAAGATGAGTGAAAATGAAAACCAAACACTGAAACTTATGCAGCACAGCAAAAGCAATGCTAAGAGGGAAATTTAAAGCTATACATGTTTACATTAAAAAAAAGAAAGACCTCAAAAGAATTTTGCAACTTCAGAAACTAGAGAAAGAACTAAACCCAAAGCTAGCAGGAGATACAGCATGGAGCAGAAATAAACAAAATGAACAGAAAAACAGAGCAAAAAAATCAATGAAACCAAGTTGTCCCTTTAAAAAAAATCAATAAAATAAACAGATCTTTACTTAAGAAAAAAAAAAAGAGGGAAAACTCAAATCAGAATTGAAAGTGCAGACAGAAATAAAAAGCATTTTAAGAGAGTACTACGAACAATTATGCACCAACAAACTGGATAACCTAGATGAACTGGACACATTCCTAGAAACAAAGCTTAACAAGAGTCATGAAGAAATAGAAAATCTGAATATATTCATAACCAGTAAGGATATTGAATCAGTAACCAAAAATCTTCCAAAGAAAATCTCCCTGGACTTGACTGCTTCAGTGAAGAAGTTCATGAAGCATTTAAAGAAAAATTTATACCAGTCCTTCTCAAATTTTTCCAAAAAATTAAAGAGGAGAGAACACTTTGTAATGCATTTCATGAGGCCAGCATTACTCTGATACCAAAACAAGGCAAAGACACTACAAGAAAACTACAGATCAATATCCCTTTTGAACAGTGATGCAAAAAATTCTCAACTGAAATACTAGAAAGCTGAATTCAGCAGTGTATTTAAAGGAATATACACCATGACCAAGTGGGGCTTATTCCTGGAAGGCAAGCATGTTTTCAATTTATGAAAATTGCTCAGTGGAATACACCACATTAACAGAATAAAAGCAAAAACCACATGATCATTTCAACTGATTCGGAAAAAGCACTTGACAATATTCAACATGCTTTCATGATAAAAACATTCAAAGAACTAGGAGTAGAAAGAAAGTACCTCAACATAATAAAAGTCATATATGAAAAACCCAGAGCAAACATCATACCCAATAGTGAAAGACTGAAAGCTTTTCCTCTAAAATCAGGAACAAGGGAAGGATGCCTGCTTTCACCAGTTTCATTCAACATAATACTGGAAATTCTAGCCAGAGGAGTTAGGCAGAAATAAAAGCCATCCAAATTGAAAAGGAAGAAGTAAAATGAACTGTTTGCAGATATGATCTTATACAGAAAACCCTAAATATTCCACAAAAAAAATCTGCTAGAAATAACAAGTGAATTCAGGAAAGTATGAAGATGTAAAGTCAACATACAAAAAACAGTAGCATTTCTATACGTGAGCAATGAACAAGCTGAAAAGGAAATTACAAAAACAATTCCTTTAAAATAGCATCAAAAAGAATACTTAGGAATTAACTTAGCCAAGGAAATCAAAGACTTGTACAAGAAAACTGTAAAACACTGCTGAAAGGAATAAGATGATACAAATAAACACATCCCATATTCATGGATTTTACACTTAGCATTGGTAAATATCAATACTACTGAAAGGTATCTACAGGGTCATTGCAATCCCTGTCAAAATCATAATGTTGTTTTTTGCAGAAAAATAAAATCCCATCCTAAAATTCTTACATAATCTCAAGGGACAATGAATAGCCAAAACAATCTTGAAAAAGAAAAAAGAACTTGATTTCAAAACTTCCTACAAAGCTACCATAATCAAAACAGTGTGGTACTGACATAAAGACAGGCATACAGAACAATGAACTACAACAGAGAAACGAGAACTAAACCTTTGTATATGTGGTCAAAGGGTTTTTGACAAGGTGCCAAGATCATTCAATGAGAAAGGAGTCTTCAACAAACGGTGCTGAGAAAACTGGAAATCCACATGCAAAAGAATGAAGCTGAAACCTTGTCAACACCATATTCAAAAACAATTCAAATTGGATCGAAGACCTAAATGTAAGACCTCAAATAATAAAACTATTTATAACAGAATAAAAGTTTTAGGACACTGGATTTGGCAATGATTTCTTGGCTAGGATATCAAAGGCACAGGTAAGAAAACAAACTGGACTTCATAAAAATGTTAAAATTCTGTGCATCAAAAGCCACTATCAACAAAGTTAAACAGCAACCTCATAAAATGAGAGAAAATATTTGCAAATCATATCTGAGAAGGAATTAATATCCAGAATACATAGGAAAGTCTTAAACTCAACAGAAAAACAACCCAATTCAAAGATTGGAAAAGTATGTGAATAGACATTTCTCTAAAGATATTCAAATGACCAATAGGCACATAAAAATATGCTCAACATCACTAATCATTAGGGAAATGAAAATCAAACTGCAATGTGATACCTACCACCTCACACCCAGTAGGAAGGCTACTATGAAAAAAAACAAAAACAAACATTAGTGAGGTTGTGGAGAAATTAGAACCCTTGGGCACTGTTAGTAGGGATGTAAAATGGAACAGGCACTGTAAAACAACACAGCAATTACTCAAAATATTTAAAAAATAAAGTAATGTCCCAAAGTTCAGAAGGAAAATTATTTCCAACCCAAAATTCCATAGCCAGCCAAGCCAAAGTATGGGTAGAACAGAGACATTTTCAGGCGTGCAAGGATGCAATTTACTTCTTATACGTCATTTCTAAGGAAAGAACTGGAAGACAAGGTCGGCCAAAATTCATAAACTAAAAAAGGAAGACGTGGAGTACAGGAAATTTGCAAAGGGAATCCCTGGAGTGAAGGGAGACATCCAAGATTTAGCAGCGCGCCTGGCCTAGATCTTACACATACTTGGTTTGTCTGGGCTTTATGCTAAGCAGCTTCCTGCTCTCTATGTCTGCTGCCTAAGAAGTGAGGGTACTCACTTCTCAGAAGTGTTCTGCTTCCACCTACACCTGAGAACTATAGGTCAGCCTCTGGGAGCTCAGAAGCAGAATAAGAGCAGCCTGTTCCTACCACAAACTCTTGCAAGCCAGGGGCCCAAATCCTGGTCCCCTTGCTGCCCTATCAAATAACCCAGCTGTGTAAGCCCTGTTCCCAGCACTCACCTGAGGCCTCATCACTGACTTCCCCTTGAAAGGCTCTTATAAACTCTTGGGAAGCCAAACTCAGACTCTAACCCAGAGACTTTTTTTTCAAAATTTTGGTGTATATTTTCCTCAGACACTTCACCTAATAGTGACCATAATGCCTTTCTTCACACAGCTTGTTAATCAACTCTGCTTTCATTTATAGGTGCAAACTTAATAAAGAACTTGATTAATCATTTAAAAATTTTTTAACAATACTTGTATTCACTGTAGCACTATAAAGAAAAATTAAAGACCGCCCATGAAGGTTTGTTCACGTTAAGTGAATACTAAGAAATTATTAAAAAGGTTCTAAAAAAGTGTCTAGAACTATGGAATTGAAGTATATTGCAGGGCAGATGGTTTCAATAGAACAATCTCTATAAATATTCTATCTGTTCACAGAGAAAGTGGGAAAATATACCAGAACAACAGTAGTTACTCCTTGCACTGAAATTATTGATAGTTGTATTTCTAAATTCTCTACCATATAAAGGCATTTCTTTATAATTAGAAAAAGATATTGAGATTAAACAAAAAATCTTCGTGTCAAATTAAACATTTTATCACAGGTAATTTTATGTTTTTAGTCAGACAAGTGAATCAAACAAGGAGTGATGGTATAGATTTGCTGTAATACACACAAAAAAATTTAATTTAAAATTCTTTTCCTGTTTCTTAAGAATGAATCAAAGAACATTTGGAGTAAGTATCTTCAGAGAATACTACAAGTTTTTTTTAATAATGTTACCCTTGGGTTCTCACCACATTGGGCTTACAGAAAAAGAGGTTAAGTTCTTCAATTTCTGCATAATAAATATGAAAAGGATAAAAATAAATAGTTTACTTCAAAGTCCACTGTAATATCCTATTAACCACAACAGTTACTCAAAAATGCTGGGACAGGGATTAAAATTTATTCAACACCTGTTGAGGATAACCAATGGCAGACAGGTACAGAGACTGTGTGTACAATGATGGACAATGTGGTTCCTGCCTTCCAGAAACACGACAAACATGTGACCGTACCGACAGGAGCCAAGTATAGTGATGTACAAGCGACAGTGGCTGTACAGAGGAAAAAGGGAGTGATTAGCTCTTCAACTCACTAATTATGGGAGGAATCCCAGACAAAGTAAAATTTAAGCTGGGATTTAGAGAATGAGTTCACCAAGGCCAGCAGGGTAAAGGTTTCTAAGCATGACAACTGGTAGAAAAGAAACTATCTTGGGTAAATATGTGATTCCATTTAGGTCAGGGTGAGTTTGAGATCCTGGTGGGAAATGGACAGGGAGATGTCCAATAAGCAATTAGCTTATACCAGTGTGAGCAAAAGAAAGCAGTTCTGGACTAGAATTAAATGGCGGCAGTTATCGCATATCAACGGTTATTAAAACCATAGGGGTTAGACGGTCATTTAAAGGGAAGGAGGCCCATGACTATGACTTAGCCCAATGGGATGAAGGGTGGAGGGGGGATGAGAGGGTGGCGGCCCTGAAACCCAGAGAGGAGAGCGTTCCATGGGGTCAGTGGGCATGCGATGATCAAGGAAGCTCAAGGCCTGGAAATGCCCAGGGGTTTGGAGAACAGGCCACTGATGGACTCAAAAACACTTTCAGTGGAAATGACACAGGCAAAAAATAGGCTTGGGTAAACTGAGCAGTGAGTGAGGGGTAACAGAAAGGGAGTGAACCAGACTCCTCTAAAGTGTTTTCTTTCTGAAGAGCCAGTGACAGCCTGCGTTTAGGATATTAGACAACTGGGCATGTTTACAGGCTGTGGGGCTACTGCCAGGAGGCAGGACAGGCTGGACATATGGGACTGTGAAGCTCCTAGTGGATGGAAAGCCCAAGCGAAGGATTAGCCTTGAAGGGAGGAAGTGGCCAGCAAGATGGGGGGGTCAGGGGCAGGTGGTGGTTAAGGGGCTGAAGAAGGGCTGGGCAGCCAGGGAAGAGCTCCTGTCCGCTGGCTGCCAGTTTCCCAAGCCCAGAAACAGATACTTAGATACCTTAACAGGAGAGAGAAAAGGGGGAAGAAAGAGGGTAATAGAGGTAAATAAAATCAGACTGTTTTATTTTAAAATTAAAGGAACAAGGCCAGTTAAATTTCACCATGACAGAAAAAAGAAAATCTCTTGTTGCTCTATGCCTAATCCCATGAGTATCCTAAATCCCATATAGGCACCTGTTTGATTAAGAAATACTCTTAAAGCAATTTAGACATTGTCTCCTTTTCAAATCAATTTTAACATCTGTCAAAAATAATTAGTCTAAGAGCAGGCTGAGCGACCTCTAAAGGTTTGCTGAATGTAAAAACCTGGGACTGACTCAAATAAGCAATACCTGAGGATAAATTCCAAAATGTAAACAGGCATTTTCCCTACTTTTCTTTTACAAACTATTACTTTAAAGACAAGTGGCTGGATGACGGTGGCTGGGGTGGGGAGGGGACGGACACTTTCCTGTATCTCCCTTTAGAAACAAGTTTATAAAAATCACATATACACTTACATCCATAACCAAATCCTTTTATAAACGTTAGCAGTAAAAAACAGTAAAAATACATTTTTTATAGCAAAATAAATTCCCACTGGCTCTAATGCACAGACAAAATAGCATAACTCCAAAAATACCTATAATTTAAAAAGCCGAGTAAACTTCCTGAAATGATAGCAGTACGAATTAAACCACTATAATGAAATGGCCTTTATATTCCTTTCAGCTATGCTACAAAGAAACTAAGATTTTCCAAATGAAGTCATAAAAACATTTATCACAATTTGTTTCCTTGTTCAAGAACCATCATAACTAAAATCCACTGCTGTTTATGTGGACCTGAACATTTAGAATATCCACTAGTATCTAAAACTATATTCGTCAGGTGGGCATCCAGGTAGCCAGGAAGCCAGGAAGGTGGCCAACATGACATCCACAAGCAGCTCCACTTTCTCATCACGAGGACCAGCACCTTCCCAATCACTGATATGACACAGGAGCCCTTAATCAAGGCCCCACCATACTCCTGGTATTGTCCTGAACTTCAATGTCACACTAATGAATAAACCCAGGCCTTGCACTAGGGGAACTTATAAATGTTGTAGAGAAGTGTACGAGTTACTGTCCACATTTCTCAAAAGGTCTGACTTGCCTTCTACCCCCAATCCCAACCAGATCCCTTTTTTAAACCCTCATTGCACCTTATTTTTGCCACAACACATCAACCTGCAGGTATTCGTGTGGTCATTTCTTTGGCTCTCCCTACACTACTCTGTAAACTTAATTGGAACAAGGGTCCCAAGTCTATTATGTCCCCCACTATATCCCTAGTACGTAGCGAGGTGCCTAGAACACAGCAGGCAATCAATTAACCAGACAGATGGACAGAAGGATGGATGTGGACTTAGTCCACAATGCAATCAGGTATCCCTACGAGGCCTACTAGTAATGCCTTTGTTATGAGTGGTACACATTTACCTAGTGACAAAAAACTAAAGTTTTTTTCTTATGCCACAGGAAATATATGAAAATCATATCCAAGAAAGGTAAATTTTTTAAAAATCACACTCCAGGATTTAGGATTATCATTATTTCTTTAATGTGATACACCTCTAAGTTGCAAACTAATTTCGGTGATTAACAGTTAATTTTAGAAAAAAATACAATATAAAAAAATCCAAATGCGTATGTTGAACAGGTCTTTTAAAACATTCTTTGGAATCAGGAGAACTTATGCCAGGAAAACGTTTTTCTCTGATGTTTAACCCAAAAGAAAAATGCAAGCAATCCCTTAATGCAGCTGGCTGATCAGAATGGATTTGAGCCACACCCTCTCCGCACACATAGTATTTTTCATCATCACTGTGTGGATGTTTTCAACTGTTCTTTTCACACTCATGCAATTCCAAGCCCTGTCCTTAAGATTTATAATGAGATTCTAATGGCCAAGAGAATGTTCCCAAGGAAATAAAACTAGCTTCAAAAACTAGGAGGTACAGATCCTTTTGGGTTGTTTCCTGTCCTCCAAGGTCCACTGGGGGAGCTAGGCTTCTAATTCCAAATTACTTTATGGAAAGCAAGTTTGTCTTTTGTTTTTTTACAGACATTTTAAGTTACCTGATTAAACTGGTACCCATACTTGATAGCCCATGACACTAAATCCCCATTGAATATAGTAAATTCTCAGAATATATCAAACAACTCAGATCTTGGCAGAGACCCTAAACCTTATTCCTTAAAGAGCAGTCATGACTTGTTAATTTTGGTCAGATATCTATATTATAATTTGAACTGCTACTTTTCTCTTCTACTCATGTTTAGTTTCTACAGAATCAAAATAGAAAACTCCTAGAGAAACGAAAGTTCAACAACCAGAGCTAATTCATCCAAGTACCATAAAGTCAATATAAACTTAACAGTATTTGAAAAAAAAAAATCAAGATATCCCAGCTAACTTTATAACAATATTTAACTAGATAACATAAAACATCAGAAAAGTATGGCAGTTCCTTAAAAATAAAACACAGAATTACCATATGACCTACAATTCCACTCCTAGGTATATGCCCAAAAGAACTGAAGCAAGAACTTGAACAGATATTTGCACACCCATATTCACAGCAGCATTCACAACAGCCAAGAGGTAGAAGCAACCTAAGTGTCAGGTGCCAGAGGAATAGAAAAAGGTTGGTATATGCATACAATGGAGTATTATGCAGCCTTAAAGAATGAAATTCTGATACATGCTACAACATGGATGGACCTTGAACACATTATGTAAGTGAAGTTAGACACAAAAGGACAAATACATGATTCCACTTATATGAGCAGACAAATTCATAGAGATAGAAAGTAGGATGGTGGTTATTAGGAGCTGGGAGAGGAGTGAATAGGGAGTTAGTGTTTAATAGGTATAATTTCCATTTGAGATGATGAAAAAGTTCTTGAGATGGATGGTGGTGATGGTTGCACAATGTGAATGTACTTAATGCCACTGAATTGTACACTTAAAGAGTTAAAAATAGAATTTTATGTTATGTATATTTTAACACACACAAAAAAAGGCAGGAAGCTTCAGAAATACCAAATTTGGCTCTCATAATTGCCAAATAGCTTTTGTACTATTAACAAGGCCAAAGGGAGCCTAATTATTCAAATATTATTACAACTATTAAGTTGTGATTATTTAAAAAATTCTCAAATACTGTTTTTATGCCACTGCATTAATGTTTGAAACACTTTACTAGGAATTTGAATGGTGAGAAAAATTAGATGTATTTATGAATATATTTTACAAACTAAATCTTAAGTTTAAAAAAAAGTCTGTACTGTGCTTGACGCTGCATTCCAAAATAGCTAGCTGCTCAATGGGATGTTTTGTTGCTTTTTTTAACCAGTACTATATTCTTTTAATATGAGGAAAATACTAAAAATTTAACTATGTAAAAACATGACAATAGCAAAAAAATAAGTTTTGCTTCCAATCGCATTGGCTCCTAGCAATCAATAAGTTCTCTAATATTACCATATACCTATGTGTATGTATGCATATATATACACATATATATATGAACCTGACATTTGTGATAGCACAATTAAATGCATTTTTGTTTTAGAAATTCAGTAATGGTAGGCATTCATATTTAATCTAACACTCTAGTTTCAGAGATAAAGACACTGAAAAGTACAAAGATAATAGCCAACTGCACGACAGTAAAGCCACAACCACAATCTAGAACTTCTAACCAAGGGGGGAAAGAATATTAATGCTCGGTATTTCATAAAACTCAATTCAGCCTCTAAAATTAAAGGTCACTGACTCTGGTATTCATATGGGAGCATGGAGGAACTTGAATCTGAGTTATGGCTTACTCCCCTCATTTGGAGAAGCTTATTTACTAACTGAAATTTGACATTCCAAACACAGCAATGTGAGGAAAATAACAGCAAAGTACAGTCTATTTTAGGAAGCGCCTGCCTCTTTCTTTTAAAAATGTAAAATTAAATTAAAAATCACTTAATTTTTAATTCAGTGAAATTGTTTCTCTAACGTCCCCAGTGACACTTCGTGCACTGACAAATGGCATTGTCTCTTTTGGAGGATAAATGAGAGAACTGGTTCCAATGTATTATGTCACACTACAGTTTGTAAACCACTGAAACCAGTGTAAAATGTTGATACCAAATTATTCACTTTACATTTGGCAAGATTACATCAACTTCTCTTATTCATAACATACCTACACTGACTTGGATGCCACACAGACATAATAAAATAATCCTACTTGCTGGGTATTTATTATTTTACCCCTACTTGGGTGAAAAATTTAATGTTTATCAGAATTGGTGAGAATTAAATGTTTCCATGGCTTCGCTTTATGAACTTGTTTAAACTAAGCTTAGGTTACCTACATTTTATGTACTTCAACCACCAAGAACTACCTTTCAATGAATCTGATTTCAATTTGAACTTTGTAAGTTCTGAAAACTACAAATTGCTGTTTCAAAACAGGCTGGATCCACAGAAGCAAAGGGCAAAGAAGTCCACAAATTAGAAAAATCCAGTTTTAGGTAAAGAAGTTCTAACAAGGTGGCTGATTAACTGTTTCCTTTTAATAATAAATATCATTTCAGACAAAATGTATTTAAATGCTTCCCATTTGAAAATTATCTTCCAAATGTAAACATGTAAAATAATACTGACCAATTAATTGCCCACCATATAGCCAGAAGCTTCTCGCTAAAGAAAAACAACCAAGTAAAAACATGCAGTTACTTTCCTTGTCACGTGATAGGAAACAGTTAAAGGCTTTCACTACAGAAATTTCCTATTTGCGGGCTGATGAATACAAGAACTTAGAGTAACCTAGTATATCCTTTTACTAAAAGCATGAAAACTGATTTTCATACTTGCCCACATTACTAGTGGGTGAGCTCAGGTAAGTGAGGAAAAATCCAACATCTGTAAGGATCAAGAACCTATAAGTTATTTATGACATTAAGATCATCAATATAAAACTGCGCAGAGCGGATGCCAGTATCTTCTGACAATTAATGAACTCCCTCAAGATTAGTATAAGCTGGCGCCTGCGTTGCTAACACCTGCCCTTTCTAGGAACTGGAAAGATCTAAAAGCAATGAAGTTCGATTACCACCAGACCTAGCTTGAAAGAAGAAGGTTCTAAACCACTTCAAATTTCTCATACATACCTATCTTAGGCTCTCTCTTCCATATGTTATTCATTAAGCTGGTTTCTACTTTCTACTACTTTTCAGTGAATACATGTAATACACAAAAGCTCAGCTTCTAGTAATATCAAGAGATAAGAAAGTTCCACAACAGGATTCCAACTTAAAAACACATGTAGATGTATCTCTAAGTAAAATAAAGGTATAAGAAAAAAATTCAATGAACACTGCACCATGTTATCATTCAAAAGAAATTGACTGTATTCTTCTATTTGTCCATTCTAAACAAGGATCACTTCCCTTTGTTTCAGGAGAAGAGTGAGGGAGCAATGTTTTATAGAAAAAACATCTAGATGCTCTGAATTATAGGTGTAAATACTGCTCAAGTAATAATACCTGCAAGAGGAGCAGCCTCCGGAGACGTGGATTAGTCAATCACCAGAAATTTCTGAGAAACAGTGAGATATTTACCAAGTGTCATCTGATAAAGAGACCCTGGCAAAAGCCTACCCTGAGATATAACTGCTTCAGACAAGCCACTCAACTTGAAGCAAGCAGTTATCTCCTTTTTTGAATACCAGCTGCTGAAAGCTTTGGGAGAGTAGCTCTGCCTGGGAGAACAGAAGAAGATGATAAAAAAAAGTTACTGACAGTTTTCTCCCTCCCCACACCCCATTGATTGTTGGTACAGCTTCTAGTTTAGAACTAGGGATGAAGGTGGATTTTCTAACTATTCTGTACTGAGTACGGAGATCTTAAAAAGTACAGCTACCACACTGTCTGCAAAAAATTCATTGTATCAGCTCAGAGAAGACAAGTAGTGATTCTCATCTCACTACGCTGATGGACAGTGACTGTGGTGGGGTTGGTGGGGGGGACCTGGTGATGGGGGGAGTTCAATCATCACGGTATTGCCCATGTAATTGTAGGTTAATGATACTAAAATAAAATAAATTATTAAAAAAAAAAATTCATTGTATCAGGGATAGAACACAAACATCGCTAGCCCTCGAAACAAAAAGTATTTTCCAAATGCTGAATGAAAGGGTTAGGATATTCTAAACTCTATATCCTCAACGGATCGACTACAATGCTAGGGCTGAAATTTGCAGGGAAAACACATCACTGATTTTAAAGCTGATTTTAGTATGCTATCCACTATCCACAAAGCCTAATAACTAAATTTGCAGCACTCGAGCCGACTTGTTTAATTATCACACTGCCAACAGTTCAACTTCACATTAAGGTCTACGGAAAGGAACGCCTTCCATGACTTAAAATATTAACTAAACCAGAATAACTCTTTTCGATACCTCCCGGCTATCAAAAGGGCTACCGGGTAAATGAATCGTTCTTTGGACCGTGCAGCTGCAGTCTCACACTGTTTCCCAATCCCTTTAACAGTCTTTCACGCTTGTCGAACTGACCACGCGGTACACTGCGGGATGGTCACGTGGACAGCTCGTGACTTCCACGGGGAATCGATCCTCCCCACATCAGTAGTAAATAAGTTATGATGCACGCATTGAAGTATCGAGAAAGCATGCGGCTGACGATCTGACAGGGAATGCGTGTGGCACCAGGACCAAGTCGGAGCACTGCAAGTGGAGGTGTAACAAATGCCAACATCTTGCTACTTTTAACAACTAGCTTCCTCGCAGCGCTGGAGCAGCCAGGCGCCGCCGGGATGCAGCGCCCGGGCTCGGAGCGCAGCATCGCCCCGCCACCGCTCCGCCCTTCCTCGGAGATGTGCGGGATGGGCGCGCGCACCCCCACCAGGCGCGGACAGACCGCCCCGAGCGCCAGGCGCCGGGGACCCGCTCGCAGAGGAACCGGCCTCGGACACTGACCTACGCGGTCACCGGGCTCTCAGCGCTCCCGGGGCGGGGGCCACGGCCTCAGGCTTCCAGTCTGCCCGCACAGCCGAGGAAGCGGACGTCACCGACTCCGGCTCGTACTGTCGGAGGACTCGCAGCCCCGCGCGGGGCCGAGGTCCGGGATCCCGACGGCGGGAACGCTGCGGAGAGCGAGGGTAGAGGGCACAGCTTCTCGTGGTGGTGCCACCCCTGCGCGCCGCCAGCCCTACGAACGCGCGCGCGCGCCCGCTTTGTGCGCGCCCGGCTCTGCGGCACGTGACCAGCGCGCCGGGCCGGCCCCGCCCCCTGCCCGCTCCGGTCCCGCCCGGACCGCCGACACGCGTTCCAGGCTTTGGCAGCAGCTGCCAGGTAGGGCACAGCCTCCGCGCTCCCCCAGTCACACCCGACGCGAGGGAAGGAGTGGCCCGGGCTCTGAGGACACCGAGGAGCTGTGGCCGGGAGAGGAAGCCCCTCCAATCGAAGCAAGTATAAATACTGGGTTAATGCTCTGCAAATTTGTTATTAAGCAAATACATCACCCAGCTGTCCAGACTTTTTTCTTTTCTGCTTTGGTTGCGACTTTACCCATGGGAACTTAACTGGCGGTGTAAATTAGCTACGCCCCTTTTTCTTTTCACAGGTCAAAGGATGATCGCAAAATGCCATCCGGGTGTAACCGTTATAAGCTAGTTATGAGAAATGCTTAGAGATGAGGATTACAAAATTTCCTTCACTTCCTTCCCCCATCAAATCTTTCATAAAGGGTCCACTCTTCAGACTCGATTCACAACAGGTCTAGGAATTAATGCAGTCTACAATGTGAAGGTTCAAACTCTAGTATTATTACAACCTTAAAAAATAAATGCACAACTAAAAAAGACAAAGAAATGAGCACTTGAAAATGTTTTCAACTTTCCTGTATTTTCCAATGTATTTAATGAACATGTTCTTTTGTAATGAAAAATTAATAAATAGTTATTTTTAAGGGACCCTGGTTTTTCAGTCAATTGAAGTCTAGAAGAGTGTATTGAGAACCCACTGTAGATGGATTGGTCATTGAACCACATCTGATACGTCATGTGGCAGATGTCTGAGAATGTCTTTGGAGAACATAAAGGGCATTGTTTGTATATCCCAGTCTAGAATCATCTTTTAGTAATAAAAAAGACTTGACTAATACATTTTAACTGCAAAATGTGTGATAACTAAGGCAGTCACATCTGCCTTGCAAAGAAGAAATCTCAGGGTTTATTTTCTAAGAATACTAAATTGTCTTCAGAGCCAAAATAAAAATTGATGATTGAAATAATTTTCCACATGATTCCACAAAAGCCTTCATTATTACCATGCTGATTTAATTGCCTAAATTCACTATTCACATTTTTTCAACTCACTGTACTCTCTCCCTGAGTTAGTAAATGAAAATAGATCCTTGAGATTAGGAAGATGAAGGTGATAGCAGGTAATCATTACAATCACCAATAAAAGAAGTTCCAGTCTTTCTAAGATCACTAATCGTACTTGATTTTTACAGGAGTCTCTTTGGTATTTACATAAAAAATCTTTAGGAAAAGACATCTCTGACATTTTTATTGCCAACTAGTTCAGACAAAAACACAAGGGTGTGATAATTATTATAGAACACTGCGGTCCAATGGAACTTTCTGCAATGATGGAAATGCTGTATAACTCTATCTTGTCCAATACAGTAGTCACTAGCCACAAGTGACTACCGAGCTCTTGAAATTTGACAAGCGTGACTAAATAGTTGAATTTGTTATTTTAATTTAAATGCCACATATGGCTAGCAGCTACCACCTTGAACAGTGTTGTTCTAGAACAACAAAGCAACTACAGTTGATCTTTGAACAACCCTTGAAGATTTGAATTGTGTGGGTCCACTTACATGCAGATTTTTTTCAGTAAATGCAGTGCAGTACATGTATTTTCTCTTACGATTTTCTTAATATTTTCTTTTTGCTAGCTTTATTGTAACAATATAGTATATAATACATACACAAAATATGTGTTAATCAACTGTTTACATTATTAGTAAGGCTTCAGGTCAACAGTAGGCTATTAAGTTTTTGAGGAGTCATAAGTTGTAAGTGGCTTTTTGACTGTGCGAGATCAGCACTTCTAATCCCCATGTTGTTCAAGGGTCAGTTGTACTGTATTGTCATCAGTCATGTCATACTCTTTGACAGCCATAGGACCTCTGGAAACAATATTTTCTCCAAACTTCATGAGCAGCTAGGTATTGTAACTTTGCAGATGGAACACGTTAAAGCAGCTATGTCATCCCTATCTACACTGTAAATAGGAATAGAAATGGAAGCTCTGGATAGATGGAAAAAGGATTTCTGAGTAACTAACCCTTTGCCCTGCCATTCCTGTGCCAGCCTGACCCAACTGAAAAATTAACTAGGTAATCTAGGACCATAATGCACTTCATCAGAATTGCCCATTGCCTCATTCAGACTGGATCCATCTAGCATGCTTTTGTTTCAGGAAACTTAGGAGCCCGCAGCCCTCTACTACAATTGCCCTCCCCACATCCCAAGGATTCCTTCCAGAACACGATTCCCTCCAGATTACAGTACCTGATGTTTATGTCTGTGCAGTTTCGTCTCAGGCCCGAAACATCCCAGAATGCACTTCGTGCATTGCATGTTTTAAAAACACTCCCCTGGTGCCAGTGTGACTTTGAAGTGCTACAGGAGCACACTAAAGGCTTGTTAAATCTTATTAAAAGGAGGGTTTTATGGACTGAGACTTTGGGGAGGCCTTTGGGTAATTACTGCCTGGAATGCTGAAAAGTAGGTCAGATGTCATCAGGCAAATCCAGATAAATTGTTGAGTTGGGGAAAATTAACTATCCCCTACACCTACATATTAAGGGCTTTGTAGTTATTATTAACTCCGGAGCATAAAGGCTATGAGGTCATTGGGGGTGTTTTCTCTCTTAAAAGCTGATTGTCTAAATTTTGTTTGCCATTTGTGCCATTACACTCAGTTTATTTAATAACTGAAGTGAGTTGGTATATTTTCAGATATTAACTTCTTTTTATCTAGCCTTAGTTCTGTGCCTGTCCCACTTTTGCTAGGGATATGACACAGACATCTAAGCAACTGCCTTCCACCAATTACTGATTTTGCTGGATCCCCACACAAAAAAAGTTTAGAAGGGTTCCCTATATCTGTAGTTTCTTGGTTGCAAGCAACAAGCACAGCACTGGCTGACTTAGGCAAGTAGGGAATGTATTGCACAGTATCAAAGAAAGAGCTGAAAATCTAACCTGGCAAGGGCAGGACGAAGGCATTTCCAGGGATCTGGGCAGGAAGAGCTAGTCTATAGTTTTAACAGGTGTCTTGCCAATGGGTTTCAGCCCGGGGCAAGTTCGCTATGGATTCAATGTGACCAAAGAAATTGACAGTAGAACGTTCTTGGGGCGAAAGGGTTTATTACCCGGCTTGTTCTCCCGGCGGCAGGTCGAGCACTAGCGTCTCTGCCTCCACGCAGAGCACTGGGCCGAGCTCTCTGTATAGCACAATAATAGCTTATTGCCTAAAGGTGTGGAAGTGGTAGCCTAGCAACAGGCCAGTTACATCATCAAGTGGTTTAAGTTCAGTGAGGATCCTGGCCATAGGAGCCCCAACTTCCCCACAACAGGGCACTACCACTGGGAAGGAGTAATTTCCAATTATCTTAGTTTCCTGTCCTTTTGGCATTCTTCAGAAGAGGCAACATTGAGAAAGACAGAGAGACAGGTTGACTTTTGGCTTATAGGGCAGGGCACCTTGGCTGACAATCCCACAAGACTACCTTCCATAGGAGAGGTGGCTACCCACCTGCAGGCACACCCGATATCCTGGTGCAAACCTATTACTAAAAGAGGAGGCCATGGATGATGGGCAGCCACAATCACAAAAATATCCATTAGAGCCTGTTTTTCAATCAAGCCCTTTTTCATAGATTTTCTCATAAGACATGGGCTTGCTGGGCAATATTTCCAACTCTCCCTGTAGCCCTTAACTCTGTTCATCATGAATATATATTCTGCTTTTCCATCCGTAATTGTCTGGCCGAGCAGTGTGCCTAACAACTACACCACCCCGTCTCGGAAGCCTCAGCCCCGCCCGGGGCCCCCTTTGAGAGCCTCCTTATACAGCCTGCTCTTCTTGGCTCCGCAGCAGTCACCTTCCTATCAGGCTCACCAAAGGCCTGGTAGATAGTCTCTGGCCAGCAGAAAAATTCTCTGTTAGTAGTATTAGACTACATAGACTCTCTCGGGGTCTATTTGACTGTGAAGTATACAAAGTACAGTCGTTCGCCAGGCATAAAGAGGGGAAGTGAAGGCAGAGAAAAACAGAAACCATGCGACAACACGGAGAGTTGAAAAAAGGTGATGAGGAATAGCAGAAGCAAGAGCAGAAACAGTGACTGAGACCCCGAGTGGGAAAACACTGGAGTAGGGAACAAAGGGTAAGGCTCCCCAGAGGGCGCCAACGGGGAGCTACAGTTTACCTTCACAACCGCTCAGTAGCTCAGGTGTTTCTGCTTGTATCTCTCTGTATTGTTGCAACAAACTCTTACTCTTAACCTGATGTAACCTCAGTGTTTCTCTATTCCTTGAACCCAGAAAGAACCTGACACACCACTACCCCCCTTTCCTGCTCTCAGCCTTCTTGTTCTTAATCTCCAACAAACAGCGCTGTCCATACTGCCTTTCTTTTCAGAAGCCGCCTGTTCCTGCAGGGTCTCCACTGCTATTCGCTCTTCTGAGCCTTCTAAAACACATCTCTTTTCCAAAGCCCCAGTAATCTCCACTGTCTGTTCCCAAGTCACCTGTCAATACCTGATACAGCGGATCAAAGGCCTGTCTCTTGATGAGTTACCATAGCAAGCGATTATTAGTTCATTTATTGAAGATCTAAGCAAGGGCATTTGATGGGCCAGTCTTTGGGCCTGAATTGGAAGTAGATCAAATCACAGACTCCTGGATCTTAGATTTGGAAGAGTCATCAGAAGTCATTTAGTCTAACCTCATACCTAAAGCCGGATTGTCCTCAGTCACATCCTGAGGAGGTATTTCTCCAGCCTGAGGCTGGGAAATTCCTGGATGTGCAGATCACTGCCTCACAGTGCAGCTCAAACCACTCCCTACCCTACCGCCACCCTCACCATTATTCCTGTTAAAAATTTTCTCAGGGAGGCAAGTGCCAGCTCAAACACAGCTCTCACCTGCTAGTCCTCAACAGAAAGCTGAAAAGGGTAAGTTTAATTCCCCTTTCACAGGCCATTTTTGTAACAAGTTAAAGACAACTAGCTAAGCTGCCTTGATTTTTCTTTTCTAGGCTTACATTCCCAGTACTCCAACCTGTTCTTATGCTCCAATTGGTCACACATTCTGATACACAGTTTCTACTTTTCTCTCTTAAAATGTAGCATCCAGATTTAAGCAAATCACATCTGTTTCTAGGAAGCTAATGAGAGTAATCTAAGTCCTACTCTATGAACTTTACTAAACCTATAGCCTTTTTTCCATCGTTACTCTGTCTGACCTCTCCACTGCCATCTGGTGGTAGCTAATTTTTTTCTCAACTACCAGAGAATCAGAGGAAAGAGATTAGAGAAAGGAGCCTGGGGAGGGCAGCCAAAAAGTGATACATTTATATACAAATTCCTGGCCTCAAGAAGTTTTTTATCTAATTTGGGAAGCAAAGTATATAATGAAAACTAAGGAAAAAAGCAAGCCATAATAACAAAGGCAATGTGATAAATTCTAGAGGCTTTGGGAAGACTAGATCAGTGAGTACCAGAGTAGAGGAGACATTTAGAAGTGGTAATATTTACATTGAGCCTCAGCTTTAAATAGGAAACACCAGGAAATGGGAAATGAGTACATTCAACATAGTGAATTTGAGAGATGCAGCAGGAAACCGAAAATTTGGGAGTGTGTTTTAGGCAAGAGCTGAGGGCTAGAAAAAGATTTACAAACCACCCATAAATATCCATGACATTGTATAGGCTTACCAATGGAATGAAGTTGGAATGACAGGTAAAGACTTACCAGAGCAGAGAATTTGTCCTTCATCATTGACTAACTCATATATGCTTTAGTCAGTAAATATCTATTAACTTAGTAAATGACATGGTTTTGTGAGTGGATACATGTGCAAGGCACTCTTTTAGGCTAAAATGACTCTGAAAACAGCTTTGTCCTCAAGAATTTAACAACCTGGCAATGCAGGAAAAGCAACATAAGACTTCTAAAAAAGCAAGTTGTGGGGAAATTGGGGTTCCTATGGCCAGGATCCTCACTGAACTTAAACCACATGATGATGTAACTGCTCTGTTGCTAGGCTACCACTTCCACACCTTTAGGCAATAAGCTATTACGGTGCTATATAGAGAGCTCGGCCCAGTGCTCAACCTACCACCGGGGAGAACAAGCCCGGGTAATAAATCCTTTCACCCCAAAGAACGTTTTGCTGTCAATTTCTTTGGTCATATTGACTCCATAGCGAGCTTGCCTGGGGCTGAAACCCACTGGCAAGACAATTAGCGAAAGTCAGCAGGGTTCATTGTTGACCAAGGAAAAAGACAAGCTGCCCTTATGGGAGGGGTGCTTCAGCCGGTTGCCCCTGTGAATAGGGAGACAGTGGATCATCCCCCAGTGGGTATGTGGTCTGAGGTGGCTTGCCTCCTAGAGGACTGGGCCCCACCCCAGGACTGGAGACAAGTGGAGGTGACACCTGAGGC
This sequence comes from Phataginus tricuspis, assembly GCA_029783875.1. Taxonomy (NCBI): domain Eukaryota; kingdom Metazoa; phylum Chordata; class Mammalia; order Pholidota; family Manidae; genus Phataginus; species Phataginus tricuspis. The sequence continues at coordinate 8,010,131 of JAQQAC010015530.1, read as the reverse complement.
AGTAGGGGAGGCTCTTCATATAGTAACTAAATCCTTTGAGAAGCAGAGTGCCCGTGAGGCAGCAGGGACTGTGGGTTGGCTGCTTCTCACAGTATTAAAAAGGTCTACAGAGGAGACCCAAGAAATGGCGGCACGAGAATGCGAGCTGCAAACTTCTGTGGATTCCCTGAAGAGGGAGATGGCATTGATGCAAGAGGAGATAGTACGAGATCACCAGCAGCAAGGTGCCACTGGAGGGGTAAACAGTTCTTTACAGAATGAGATGGCAGCGCTGCCAGGTGTTCTGAAGGAGGAAGAGGCCATCAAGGAAAAAGACAAACTCCTGAGGGAAGCACAGGTGGAGGTGGCACGAGAATGTCAGCTGCGAAGCATTGGGGTGAAGGTAAGAGAGCTTCTGAAGACTGAGCTAGCATTGTTGCAAGACACTGTAGCAGAGGAGGCACTTGGGGGAGTGGAAAGAAAGGTGCCATCAGCCCCAGAAATGGAGGAGCTGGGGAAGTATAAAGGGTGGTGCTGGAGGCACTGGCCCCTCCTGTATTGAAAGCACACCCAGTGGTTGTAAAAAAAATAAAGACCCAGCAGCTGAAAGTTCCCCAAGGAGAGGAGCAGCCCCCTCCCCAGGTCGTGGGGCACTCTATGCTCCATCCCTATACTCAGGCTGAGCTGGTGGCTGTGGGACTTGGGGTGGATGGAATTGTTCTGTCGGGCTCAGAGATGGGAAAGCTGTCTTCCCTGACAGTGCAGCCCGCCTTGAGGCAGCGATTACAAAATGCAAGGTGACTCACAAGAAGAATTTAAGGGACCCCATGAAGGTTACGAGGACCCAGATGTGAGCTGATTTGATACGGCAGGAGTAGATGGAAGGAAATTAGACAGGAAGCCAAATAGGATCTTACTGGAGCTATGGCAACAACGGCAAGTACAAACCAAGGAAGAATCACTGAAGCCGAGGTTCGGTCACCAGAATAACATCTTGCTGCCAGCACCAACTACACTGAACCCCGGAGACTCCGTTGAGTGGATGTGGCCTTGGACCTTTCGACACATGGACCAACGATGGCTGTCTCTCTTGGCACCTTGGGGACAAGGCCTGGAAGCTGGCCTCCTGTGTATTCCTGGAATAACAGCAGAGTGGCCACCAAAGGTCACAGTAGTATATCCTGAACGGCCAGAAGGTAGGAGCATCTTACCGGGAGTTTTGTTTTATCATTATGGCCAGTGCATGCACCTCCTGTAGCATTATGTATAGACCTGGAAGGGACCCCATTCCTGCTACAGTCCTATCACAGGACCACTCTTGCATGCATCCTACCTGATGGACATGATTTGCCTATGTTGGTGGCATTAAAATGTGTCTTATCACCCCTAAAGTCTTTGTGGGTTGGGAACTTCCTCTCGCTTGAGGATTATTATAATTTTTGTTATTAGGTACCTCCTCTGGCTTGAGGATTATTATAATTTTTGTTACCTGTATCAAAATCTTGCTGTATCTTAATTTTTATTATCTCTAAGTTGTTATCCTCTGTTGCTATTGTGGAATCTGGTTACAGTGCTCCAGCTTTCTCGCACAGGGACCATTGCGGAAGATTGAAAGCGTGTAGATTGTAAGGTGAGAATCCTGGAGGGGTGGAGTGTGGGGAAGTTGGGGTTCCTATGGCCAGGATCCTCACTGAACTTAAACCACCTGATGATGTAACTGGCCTGTTGCTTGGCTACTGCTTCCACACCTTTAAGCAATAAGCTATTATTGTGCTATATAGAGAGCTCGGCCCAGTGCTCTGGGCAGAGGCAGAGACGCTCATGCTCAACCTACCGCAGGGAGAACAAGCCAGGTAATAAACCCTTTCACCCCAAAGAACGTTTTGTTGTCAATTTCTTTGGTCACATTGTCTCCATAGCAAACTTGCCCAGGGCTGAAACCCATTGGCAAGACACAAGTATATTAAAAGGTAAGGAATAATAACCATTCAGAAAGGTTCAGATAAGAGGAATAAGGGTGTCTTACCAGTGGTTTTTAGCCCTGGGCAAGTTCACTATGGATTCAGTGTGACCAAAGAAAGACAGTAGAACATTATTGGGGTGAAAGGGTTATACACAACTTTACTTCCACGGTGGGAGGTCAGTCACTAAAATCTCATCCACTCAGAGTGAGTCTACATGCAGCAAGCCGGTCTCTGCCTCTTGGGCCTCTCTGCCCGCACAGCCGTCCTCTGGGCCTCTGTCCTTGGCGCTGCCACCACTCCAACCTCTGCTCTGCTCTTCTGCAGCCTTGCAGCTGTGCCACCATGTCGCTAGAGCACTGGGCAGAGTGTTGCCCACAAAGTATTGCCCACACATGTATAGTGAGCTACCCAACCAGAGCCAGGTGAGAATCCTGCTCACAGGAACCTTCCTTTTATCCAGAAAGGGGAAGAAAGTTTTGTTTTACAGCTGGGGCTAAGGGTGAATGCTTTGTAGAAAGAATGGCTTTGTAGAAGTTAAGTCATGAAGAGGGACAGGATTTGAACACCTGGAAATGTTCGGGAAATGACATGCTAAGTAAACTGCCTGCACATTGTAGAACACACCGCAAACCCATGAAACTGAGTGCCAGCTGGATTCTCAGCACTGGCCAGCGAGCTGCTGTCCTTCCCTGTCAGTTCTGAGCTGAAGCTAGAGGGGTAGGTAGTTGAAGGAGCCTTTGAGACACTCCAGTGTAGGTGACAGGTAGATGATTGAGAGCTCAGAAGTGACGTCTGGACTAATGATACTAATCTGTGATCCTCTGTGTAGAGGGCACTTGAAGCTATGAGTCCAGCAGGGAATGGCCTACAGAGGAAGAATAGAGGGAGGGTACAAGAGGCTAGGACAGAGCATGGTTTCCTGCTCTTCCTGGCTTGTCTTCACTCTCCTCAAAGCCCTCACCCCACCAGCTCCTCTGCACACTCCCAACAGATGACTTCGTTAGGAATGTTAGGTAGAAAGATAGATGTGACCAGCCGGAAAAGGGGAAGATAAGGCCAGAAGCCGCCTAGATAAGGTTCAAAGAAAAAGGTAGGGGGTCCCCTGGGGAGACAACAAAGGCTTTGCAGGGAGAAAACTCCCCCCCGAACCAGATCCCAATGGACAGAACTAAGAACTGCCCAGATCACACTTCAGCGTGGGGAAAGGGCATGCGCACTGAGAGGGAGGACTATATAGAAAGACCTGTAAATCACATAACCCCACCTTGTCAGTCCAAGAGGCGCCTCCTAAGCAGAATGCAATATGTAGGCCTCCCACCTAACAGATTGAGGCCTTTGTCTACGTTGACTCTGGCCTGCTCTCCCCTTGGAGTATATTCAAATGAACCACCACTGCTTTGCTGTTGTGTCCCTGCCTTTCAGTTCTTTTTTGCGGCAGGGACAAGAACCGAGGACAATGAACTCAACCCCTAACAACTGCACCTCCAACTTTAGCAAGAAAACAAAAGCCAAGAGGTGAGAATCCCCCAAACTCCTTACCACAAAACCAACACACACTTACCTGCTTCCATACCGTTTCTTACTTTTCTTTTTCTGTGAAAAAGAAAGAGGCACCTTCCTATCCCAGGCAGAGCTTCTGCCCACATTCAGGATCCCTCCTCCTGCTCGCCTCCTCAGTGCCCTCACTGCATCAGCCCTCTGTCCTAGGTATTCCAGTCCTCCACAAGGCACCTGCTGCACACTGTCCTCTCATCTCTACCACCTTGCAAATAAAACCCTCCTGCCAGAGTAGCACCCTCTCTCTTTCCTCCTTCAGAGTTAAACTACTTGAAAGTGGCCTACCCTGGCTCTCTCCATTTCCTCTCCACTCTCTAGTCTATGCACGTAGGCTTCTGCTTCCCCTGTTCCTCTGGCCTGCTCCTGCTGAGGACACCAAAGGCCTCATGATTGCAAAACCCAATGGACCCGTACAAGTCCTAATTCTGTACACCAGCAACCCCTTCCTTCTCCTGGGAATGCTCTCTTCCCTGGGTTTCCCTGAACTCCTTGTCCTTAGCCCTTCCTTGAATTTTTCAAGTTCTGCCTTAAACTCTACGTCTCCTCATGCCCCTTGGGTAAGGTCATGAGCTGCCACGGCTTACTACCCCTCTGAGTGCTCAAGTCTGACAAATCTGTGACTCCAGTCCCAACATCACTCCAGAGCTGACTCACACCAATTAATCAAGCCCAACCCAGTGGAAAGGGTTCTCTCCCCACCGACCCTGCAACCGGCTTCGCTCCTTAGAGTCTCTTTCTTGTGGCAAGCACTCAGGTCTGTTTCCTCCATTCTCCCCATGCTTTTCCCCCTGCCTCCCCCCACACACCCAACCCTAATCTAATCTTTACTTTGTAGTCACAGGATGTTTCCAAATTGTAAGTCTAATCAGATAATTCTCTTGCTTAGAATTCTACTCTGCCTTTTAATTGCTTTGGGATGTAATTGGAATTCCTTAGCATCATAAAACCCCACAATGTCCAGATTCATCTCTCATCCTTATCACCACGGTATTTCCACTTCAGCAATTATGAACAACTTTCAGTTCCCTGTACTGACAGAGTCTCTGACACTTTAGGACCTTTGCCTGTGTTGTTCTTTGGTGCCTTGAACTCTTCCCCAGCTTCCTCATGCTGCTGAGGCTTGTACTTCATACAGTCTGAGCCTGGACATCCCTTCTCTCCAAAAGCCTCCCTTGGATGGGTCATGCGCCCCTCTTACAGGCTTTCCAATTTGCCTTGGACTCACTCCCATGATAACATTTATCACATTGTGCTACAAAGCCTCTTTACTTACCTATATCTTTCATCAGACTAGAAGTATACTGAAGGTAGGGAATGGCATGTGCACCAGGTTACTTTACTCCCTCTAACACTGTGCATGACACATACTAGAAAATCAATAAATAGTTGTTGGTTAATGAATGAACTGGGATCATCTTAAAGTATGTTTAAGATATTTTATCCAAGGTGGGGGGCAATACAGTGAAATGGAATATTCACAAAATTTAGGATCAGAAAGCCAGACTGAATCCCAGTTCTCTGCTATGTAACCAGCTGTCTGTCCATAAACAATTCACATAACTTTGAAAAGAGAGTCCACCAGATGCTAGGAACTGAATCGGGTGCTGGCAGTGCCAAGATAAAAAAGACATGGGGATAGCAAGATGGAGGTGTGAGAGGTGAGACAGAGAGCTCCTCCCAAAACCACAAATTGTACAAAAATATACCTAATTAATACAACTAACCTTAAAACAGCAACAAGAAAGAAGGCTGAACTAGACTGCAAACAGACCTCACAAACAGAGCAGACCTCATGAAACAGAGTAACATAGGAAAGCCTTAATCTGGTGGGACCCAAGCCCTTCCCCCACTCCAGCTCACTGGTGAGAGGAAGAGAAATGGAGCAGGGTAGGGGTTGAAAGACTGGAACTGCTGAACACCAAGCCCTGGAGATCTGCTTTGTGAGCAGAATCCTATGTTGTGTGGTGCTCTGGACGTTGGGGAGCTTGGACAGGTGGAGTGCTTGAGAAACTGACATTCCGGCCCTTTGTGGAGAAGGGAATCCACACCCGGCCACTCTGTGTCAGAGGAAAGGCAGGCAATCTGAGAGGCTTCCTAGCAGCCAGAGGGCTGCTAAAGGGGCGGGGCTTGCACGGAGATTGCTGTGCGGGAGAAGGGAGAGATGGACAAGGTTGCTTGGGCGCGCTCTGCCCAGCTGGTTGGGAACATTGGGGAGCTTCAGATGCTCCATCCCCCTGGCTGCCTACTCAGCTCCGAGGCCCCCCACTGTGACACACAGCCTGCCGGGCCCTTCTACTGGCTTGCAGGCACCTGCTGGCAAACCGGCAACACTGCGCAGGGATCAGGCCAGCCAGAGGGAGGCCCTGCCCACAACAGCTAGAGATGCAAAGCACAGAGGCTTACACGTGTGTGCTTGGCCCACTGGCTCTGACACTGGAGACAGGCACGGCAGATGGGAATCAGGAAACAGATCTTTACTCACCCCAGGCACCAGCTCTGCTCCCCTACAACCCCCAACCTCACTCTAGGGGCTGAGCAGCTCCAGAGATTGGAGTTTCTGTGCACTAGTGGGCACCACACAGAAATATGAAATGACAAAAGAACATGGTTCAGACCAAAATCTCACAAACCCCAGAAAGAGGGCCAAATGAAACCGAACTCACCAATCTCCCTGAAAGAGAATTCAAAATAAAAATTATAAACATGCTTGTGGAGGTACAGAAAACTATTCAAGAACTCAGTAACTAATTTAAGACAGAGACTCAATCATTAAGAAATTCCATATCATCTGAAATGCAACATACAATGGAGGAATTTAAAAGCAGATTCGATTTGGTAGAGGAGACAGTAAATGAAATAGAAATTAGAGAAGAGGAATAGAAAGAAGCTGAGGCACAGAAAGAAAAAAGGATCTCTAAGAATGAAGAATATTGAGAGAACTGTGTGACCAATTCAAACGCAACAATATTTGCATTATAGGGGTACCAGAAGAAGAAGAGAGAGAGAAAAAGGGATAGAAAGTGTCCTTGAGGAGGTAATTGCTGAAAACTTCCCCAATCTGGGGAAGGAGATAGTCTCTCAAGCCATGGACATGCACAGATCTCCCAACACAAGGGACCCAAGGAAGACAACATCAAGACATATAATAATTAAAATGGCAAAGATCAAGGATAAAGATAGACTTTTAAAAGCAGCTAGAGAGAGAAAAAAACATCACATACAAAGGAAACCCCATCAGGCTATCATCAGACTTCTCAGCAGAAACCTTACAGGCCAGAAGAGAGTGGCATGATATATTTAATGCAATGAAGCAGAAGGACCTTGAACCAAGAATACTTTACCTGGCAAGGTTATCATTTAAATTTGTAGGAGGGATTAAACAATTTTCAGATGAGCAAAGGCTGAGAGAATTTACCTCCCACAAACCACCTCTACAGTGCATTTCAGAGGGACTCCTATAGATGGAAGTATTCCTAAAGCTAAAAAGATGTCACCCAAGGGAAGACAAAGAGTACAGAATATGATTAATAACATACAAATAATGGAGGAGAAAGAAAAAGGAGGAAAAAAAAAAGAACCTTTAGGTTGTGTTTGTAATAGTATATGAAGTAAGTTAAATTAGACTGTTAGACAGTAAGGAATTGCCCTTGAACCTTTAGTGACCACGAACGTAAAGCCTGCAATGGCAATAAGTATGCACCTATTGATAATCACCCTAAATGTAAATGGACTGAATGCACCAATCAAAAGACATAGAGTTACTGAATGGGTAAAAACACAAGACCCATCTATATGCTGCCTATAAGAGACTCACTTCAAACTCAAAGACATATACACACTGAAAGTGAAGGGATGATAAAAGATATTTCATGCAACTAGTAATGAGAAAAACACAGGAGTTGCAGTACTTGTATCAGACAAAATAGACTTCAAAACAAAGAAAGTCACAAGAGACAAAGAAGGACATTACATAATGATAAAATGGTCAGTCCAACAAGAGGATATAACTATTATAAATACCTATGCACCCAAAACAGAATCACCTACATATGTGAAGCAAATACTAACAGAATTAAAGGGGGAAATAGAATGCAGTGCATTCATTTTAGGAGACTTCAACACACCACTCACTCCAAAGGACAGATCAACCAGACAGAAAATAAGGAAAGAGAGAGAGGCACTGAAGAACATACTAGAACAGATGGACGTAACGGACATCTACAGAACACTCCATCCAAAAGCAATGGGATCCACATTCTTCTCAAGTGCACATGGAACATTTTCAAGAATTGATCATATATTAGGCCACAAAAAGAATCCCAGTAAATTAAAAAAAAATTGAAATTGTACCAACCAGCTTCTCAGATCACAAAGGTATGAAACTAGAAATAAATTACACAAAGAAAATGAAAAGCCCACAAACGCATGGAGGCTTAATAACATGCTACTAAATAATCAATGGATCAAAGACCAAATAAAAACAGAGATCAAGCAATATATGGAGACAAATGACAGCAATAATTCAACACCACATAATATGTGGGATGCAGCGAAGGCCATACTAAGAGGGAAATATATTGCAATACGGGCCGACCTCAGGAAAGAAGGACAATCCCAAATGAATAGTCTAAACTCACAATGAAAGTAGAAAAGGAAGAACAATTGAGGCCCAAAGTCAGTAGAAGGAGGGACATAATAAAGATTAAAGCAGAAATAAATGAAATTGAGAAGAATAAAACAATAGACAAGATCAATGAAAGCAAGAGCTGGTTCTTTGAGAAAACAAGCAAAATAGATAAACCCCTAGCCAGACTTATCAAAAAAAAAAAAAGAGAGTCTACACACATAAACAGAATCAGAAATGAGAAAGGAAAAATCACTACGGACACTACAAAAATACAAAGAGGAGAATACTATGAAAAATTATTTGGTAACAAACTGGATAACTTTCTAGAAAAATACAACCTTCCAAGTAGACCCAGGAAGAAACAGAAAATCTGAATAGACCAATTACCAGCAATGAAATTGAATTGGTAATCAACAACTACCTAAGAATAAAATTCTTGGACCAAATGGTTTCACTGCTGAATTTTATCAAACATTAAGTGAAGACCTAATACCCATCCTCATTGAAGTTTTCTAAAAAGTAGAAGAGGAGGGAATACTCCAAAACTCATTCTATGAGGCCAACATCACTCTAATACCAAAACCAGGCAAAGAAACCACAAAAAAAGAAAATTAGAGACCAATATCCCTGATGAACATAGATGCAAAAATACTGAACAAAATATTAGCAAACTGAATTCAAAAATACATCCAAAAGATCAT